>CABEEJ010000445.1:226951-244171 GCA_901482245.1 Timema douglasi
AAAAAAAAAAAAAAAAGGATGAGAAAATCCAAATTCAAAGCAATGATGATTGTCTTTTCCTACATTCGTGGCATTGTCTACGTTCACTGGGTACCCAAGGGTCAGACGGTTAATCAACATTTCTACATCGAGGTTCTGACGGCCCTAAGTGACCGTGTGAGAAGACGAAGACCCGATTTGTGGAAGACCAAGTCTTGAATCCTTCACCAAGACAATGCACCAGCCCATTCTGCCTTGTCTGTGAAAGCGTTCCTCACAAAATACGGCATCACCGTGTTGGAACATCCACCGTACTCGCCCGACCTTGACCCCTGTGACATTTATCTATTTCCCAAGGTCAAGTCGGCGCTGAAGGGGACAAGATTTGAAAGTGTGGAAGCGGTTAAAGCAAAAGCGACGGAGGTTCTCAACCAGCTGACAGAAGAGGACTTCCAGCACTTCAACAATGGAAACGTCGTATGGAGTAGTGTAGGGTTGCCAAGGGGAGTACATTGAGGGCGATAAAACTTCTGCTGTAATTGGTGACGAATAAAAAGTGTTATGACTTCAGTCCGGTTATTTAATAGCCATACCTCGTATATAAAGTTAGAACATTTGATTCACTTTTATATAAACTGTCAAGATATTTGTAGAGTTATATTTATATAAGAATTAATTATCAAAATGTGAGTACGATAAATTAAATTTTGTAAACGTTGTACCTAACTATTGCCCACATTTTGGCAGACACCGAAATTAGTACTTGCAAGACAACTTTGCTCCTGCGCCCACGTGACCATTTATAAAAATGTACCACATGACGCCATCTGTTTCTTCACACTCATTTAGCCACCATTATTTAACAAATGTTGAGCGTTTTCACCACTCGTGTTAACTTGATCTGTGCTCGCTAGGTTGTAGCACTATCAATAGGGTTTATACGCATACGCGCACCGGTAAAAACAGTACCAACCTTGCATGTTCTGAATAAAAATATATTCATCCCACAGATAGTTATCTGGCAGATAAATCCAGTTCATAAGATGCGCAAAACCTTAAAGTGGCTGATAACTGGTAGATAACTTTAACCTCCTAATAGCAATATCTATCCGGTGGTCATGAGACCGGCCCTAAGACACTTTGTTGTATACATTAGAGTGTAGATATACACGGTCAGCACACCCCATATGCACTCTTAAGCTCATGATGCATTTGTTTGGAAAACGTAGTCTGAGTTGATTAATAAAAAGAATCTTAGCAGCAAGCAGGTTATTAGATATTCGCTTTTTTTCAATCCTTTAACCCATGTATTATTATTATTATTATTATTAGCACCGCGTCTTACTACCCGTTCGGGTTATACGCACTTACGCTAATGTGTAATGGTAGGGTGATTGTGAGATGAAATGGAGGACCTACAGTTTAACGTGGAATCCGAACCACGGTGAAGGCCTGGCATTCCCCACATTCACAAGATGTCTTGTCAGAGGTGAAGGAAGGGTTTGGTAATCAGATAAATTTATGCCGGGACCGGGGATTGAACCCCGGCCGCCAGCATAGAAGTCTGACACCTTACCCCTAGACCGCCAGGTCACCATGTATTATTCGAAGTATTATTATTAATATGTGCTGGTTCTTATATTCATAGTATTAAATACTGTCAGGACATTCGTTGTGTAAGGAATATAATCATTCAAATACCTTTGAGATCAGTATGTTTTTGTATTTGTAATTTAGCTTTATGTTTTGCTCCTTTATTATTTGATTTTCATCCTAAGGATTTAATTCTTAAAATAAGATGTCTAAATGTATATATTTAAATATGTTTAACACGCTTGAATTTAGAGTTTTGGACCAGATTAGATCTCAATAAAGAACAATGGGGCTTGTTCGTTGTCATTTCACATACTCTTTTCTAGGCGATTGGTTTAGTCTCTCAAAATTCACCATTTTATTTTATTAGATTGAGTAATTTAAATCGGTACGTAGTTAAATTTTACGCACAAAAGATATTTAGTTGTTTGCTCTAAGATTGACACTCACAGTCCAAATCTAATTGGAAGAACCTTATCTTACAGGTAGAAAAGTTACTAGATCTACTTTCCCGTATTTATAAGTAAAGTTATTGGCTCTTGAGCTGTCATTGTTGATAGATATTATCAATAATTATAAAATAACACTAATAATGTAGTTAAATTTAATCAATGTTGACTGAAAATTTTGGTATTTTCTAAAAGTTTCTTAAACGGGAATTATAATGTAGACTGTAGTTTATCAAATAACATTTAGGAAGCTCAGCACTATCAGGACAATGTGGGCGGGAACATTTGGGATTATCCATTTACGAAAACTTGGACTTTTGCTTTCAGTTGAAAATATATTTCAAAAAACTCTTTCACATCCATATTATTCACAGAAAGGTGCTCACTTTGACTAGGGTTGGTGGTATATTTCACTTGTCAAAGATACAAAACATATTTTTGATAAGAATAACTTAAAAAAAAACATAATCTTACACATAATTATTACATTATAGTACGCTATCACGCTGCATTGTTTTGTTGTACTAGGCGTAAAGTAAAATTTCAGTAAGTCTTGGGACTAGACAGATCAATCTAAAAAATTGTTTTGTAAACATTTAATAATACAATTAGGCAGAAATGTTCTATTAAAATAAAAGTCGACAAATAAAATGTAGGACTATTCTTTTTGCCAAAAACGTATTTATATATATTTTATTAGGAACATGTCTTAATACAATCCTCTCGTTCTTGAAAGGGGGGAAGAGAAAGAAAAGAAAAATATTTAAAAAAATGTTTATCTGCCTAGCCATCGACACCACTTTAGCAGTTCAAATAGTAGATCGCTTAGTCGCTCGAGAGCACTAGTAGTATATAAGTTATTTTTCATTCTGAAATAAATCGATAATAATGATAAAAATAGCAATTCATTTATAAACATTCTATCTTCTTTATCGATACAAAGCCTTGAATCAGAGTGTTCAGAGACGTAATCATGATATACAAATCAGAGTAAGAGTGAGGATGAAAGGTTGAGTAGGATAGGGGGTATAGTTGAAGAATAGAGTGTGGGAGAGGGGGACTAGAGGGAAGGAGAGAGAGAGAGAGAGAGAGAGACTGATACATTATCAAGCCTTGTTTGTCTATGGTAGCCGTCATTGCACGAGTCTCAGAATGGAGCAGATCACTAAACCGCAGTTATAGCAAAGTTACCATTTTAAGACCGTAGTTGTAGGAAGGGGTTATACCCCTTATTACATTCAGTTGAATATTCTCTTATCTTATTCTTATTAATAAGATTTGTATTATTATAAACCAAATAGGTTTATATTCATATGCTGTTAAGTATTAATATCATAGGGTTTATTTAAAATATAGGATTATTTACAAAATGTACAAATTTTTAAAATGAAAATCAGAATCATCAGAAAAATAATGATTAGTGAGATAGAGCAAATCAATTTCAAATACTCATTGGATAGAAAGTTAGTAGCTAGCTAAAAATGGACTAATATAATGTAAATTCCACATGAAGTGGGTCACCGCTGAAGGATATCCATAATACCTTAATCATTATCCACCCCCTCCTCTCATCCCCTATGTGTATCACATTATTAACTTCGACCATTATGGAGAAGATTGTTTCACTCAAGACCAAAGCTAAATACATTTAACCTATTATAATATATGTCTGACATAAAATAACACAACCTACATTCCAAACTATCAAAGAAAAGGTTTTTAGAAAATACAAACATAAATTTTTCTTTAAGATTGATAACATTTTATCACATTATTATTGTTATCTTATAGGAATTAATCATATTTATGAAAATATAACAGCTAAAAATCACACGATTTGACGGGGATCTAAGTATCAGATGCCCTAGTGCTCCCCTCCCTCCCTTTGTTGGGCCTCTGCCTTGAATAACATATGTAAGAATAAGGGAAGCATATATTATATATTATTCTAAAATGTTATTATAATATACATTATAAGTTACATCCCTAAATATGCGATCCTATCTGCGTTTAATAGCGATACATAAAGCTCAACAAACAATATCATATTATTGGCAACATGAATCGTATCGCTAGACACATGGACTGAGGCGTCATTCTCATCTTCTCTGATCTGGTGGCGCGGAGATAGCCGAGATATCGGTTGGGTGTACTAAGGTGTTTCCTTCTAAATGGTTCCCCTCTCTACCTCCACGCAAATTCGCATACATTTCCTCATAAATTCTAATGTATTCATCTTTACCCCAATTGCATACATTTTTGGATAGCACGGACGGATATTAAGCTACGGTTCACGTAAAGAAAAAAAAAATGTTCTCGAGTTCTTTGGCAATTCTCACGGTATCACTTCAATTGTTTTATAAAGTAAAATACAGAAAACCCCACCACGATGTGAATCTTGGTTTGAGATGTGTTATCTGAGGGGGTGGGTGATGAGGGGTGAGATGGGTAACTAAGCTTTTTTTATAGAGGGAGGAAATTAAAGCCTTCCCATCTTAACGTAGCCCTTCCCGCAGATCTACCCCCAAAGAAAGTTCAGGCTATGAAGTGTACAATTATAATTTATAATTTTGGAAACTAAGCAAGACTTCGTTTTGATTTTGTAGAAACTTTGGAGATTTGATCGATAATAATGTCGTTTGACGTTTCGATATTTATCTCAGATATTGGATGATACTGAACAAGCAAGTTTATCCCCTATTTCTGGTAGAACATAAGAACACGTAAGAATAGCGATAACTCAAAATACATCAGCTCTGAAAGAATATCCATTGAATTTATAGAGTGCTACAAGAGTTGTGTGTTTGTGATAATACTGATATCTTATTTATTGAAAAAAAAAGCCTCCCCTTAAATCTGGAATTATAAAAACGCCATTGAAGCAGTCCACAGTTTGAAATACAAACTGCCCCCAAAAATTATGAATGATTATATTAAAATGTACGAAAGCTATAGTAGTAAGTTTTGGAAGGAAGGAAATTTCCGAAAAAAAAAAAAAAATTCGTGCCCAACATTTTACTTTATTAGTGGAACTACCTCAAAGGCATTGATCATATCTATCAAAAGTGACAGCTGTAGATCCTACTCTCCCTCCACGCAAATGCGTGTACATTTGTTCTAAAACCATATCTTACTTATGCATGCCCATTTAGTGTATTTAAATGGGGATATTCCAAACTGGTAGTAAGATGCGGAGCAAAACTTAAGATCTTTTTAGATAAAAACACACAAAAACACATAGATGGTGACAGTATGTTTGCAAAATATGAAAAAAAGATGATTATAAAATTAACGTATTAACTTTAAATATACTCTAAGAAAAATCGAGTAATTGTTCTAAAATAAACACAAATATACTATTACTAGGGAAAATAATAAGTTATAAACAATCTGAAGAGTCAGTTTTACTGTTCAAAAATTGAGCACGTATTTAATATTGTGAGAGAATTATACAAAAAGAAATACACACACAGGGATGGATCCAAAAGGGTGCAAAGGGGCGCGCGCCTCCCCTTAGTAATTTTTTAGTTAGTATTAACAAAAGTTGTTAAAAAATAAACCGATCACACCTATGTTATAGTCACTATTAGCTTTACTGTCACGTAATATATAACTTTCCATTTTATTCACGTGTAAATCACTGTCAATAATTAATCTACATATTTTTAAATACATAGTTTAATTAAAAAAATTAACAAAAACATTAATAAATGATGAACTGGTATGAGTTTATTTTTACATTTTGTAAATAATTTCTAAATCACTCTCAAACTTACTTTAAAATTTTAAAGGATTTTTCCTTTAGAATTTTCCGGACGGGAGCTTTCTCCGGACCTGTCCCGTGAGAGCCTCCCAACCCCCTCAAGAAAATCCTGGCCGCACGCACGCCTCTATCACGTAAATCTTATATCTGCTCCAAAACACACAACCCTACAGTTTTCATTCATCAACAAAACAAACAATCTGTGCGCTATTGTCATATAGTAGGTATGTTATGTTGGAATATTAGAATATAGATTGCGGAGGGAAATTTTCTTTGATAGGATCATAGGGTTGGCGATTTTTTTTTAAATAATAATTTTTATTCCTTCAAATATTTTTGGCCTTTTGTAAGGCAGGCCTGTCTCGTTTTCTGAATCGCATTGACCAAGATGGTGGCATTACATATGGCTGCTGTAAGGTTGTATTCCCACTGTTGCGTTTTTCGTTTATCCTCTGAAATTAGTTTGAAGTTATAATGAAAAAACAAACAAAACCGCAAGATAATCATAATTAGTTTAAACTTACCACAGCCTTAAAACGGAAATTACTGACTGTAGCTTTAACAACAAAGAAGATACAGAATTTGATTACAACAATGGGTTTTTTTAAATTGTAAACCTATGTTCATTGATTGTGTTTTGAGTAAACATATTTTTTGTCGATTATTTTAAATAAACTAACATGGTAATGTTTCTAAATAACAATATGAAAATCTCTATGGCTAAATACAGGAGCAATTAAAACAAAACGTTCAGTTCAACATTGTTTCCATCCCAAAATTTTCCAATCAGCCCGGGTTTCCTCTCAGTTATTTATTCAATCATTTACATTTTCCAGAGATTTTTGCAAAACTAATTTAAAGAATTCTGAATTCAAAGTCTGAAGTCAAAGTTATAGGAATTTCAAAAAATAAAGAGCCGTTGTGGTGTTGGAGAAGATTTGAGACAAATACAATTTTTGATGTTATTCTTTGTTACAAAATGGATTGAACACATCATTAGGAGGAACTCTCTTCTGAAAAAGTCATAGAAGGCAAGGTTGAGGGAAAGAGGAGCTCAGGAATGAGGAGGATTCAAATATTAGATGACTTAAACAAAGAAGAAAATTATGGGAGCTCAAGGAGGAGGCAGAAGACAAGATGCATTGATTGTCTAAGTTCACTGATAAAAGGAATGAGTCTGTCATAAGACAGAACACTTAATAATAATAATAACAATAATAATCTAAAGTCGTGTCAATCTCTCTTCCTCTCTCAAAACTAACAAATTTTGAATAAACTTATTAGAAATATCTAACCTCATAAAACTCAACTTCGGTTCGTATTTGAAGTTCATATACATCGAAAAAAGAGGCCAAGCATTGTCTCTACATTGTTAAATGTTAATTTCTTGGGGTCTTGTTAATTGAAAAAAAAAGATGTATTGGTTTTAAAAAGGTATTTTACAATATTGTGCTTATAAAAGAATCAATATATAATGTTGATAACTATTACCTTTTGCGACATATTTTATCTATTGTTTCAGAAGAGTGTATTCATTTAATATCTAACACTCAAAAGATAGATTAATCTAATTTCAGAGCAAACCAGATCTGACAAATATTCACCAAGGTCACAGTATCTTGAAATGTAATTAAGATACGAAAAATCACAGGTGATAATAAAAGATGATGACATCTCAGATAAATTACATTTATTGTAAAACTTGATATAGTTCCCATTAAGATTCAAATTAAAATATCGTATATGAAACTACTTTTAGAGTACTGACATAAAAAAATACTGTAAAAGAAAACATTTACAAAATAGCAATGGTCTGATTATATCATCTATCACGTTACCAGTATGTTAGGCCTCTTTAATCTTTAGCGTGTCCAGACAGCTTTACAACAATATTTTTTCCTCCTTGAAATCTATATTATTTATATGGTGGTATACTGCGCTAAGGTAACGGTGCAGTCCATTTAAAGATACTAGGCTCTATTTGGATTTCACTTATCAGATAGTTTTGAAACACATAATGGGTTGAAACAAGGAAGTGCACTTTCTCCGTTTCTTTTTATTCTGGCTTTGTAGTATGTTATTAGGGTAATGCAAGAAAGTAGGAAAGGGCAGACACTAAAAGGTACAATGAAGCTATCAGGATAAGCAAATTATTCAGCTTTGTTGGGCAAGAAAGGTGTTTCAAGAAATGAATAAATCTATTAGAGACTAGTGAGGAAATAGGTTTAGATGTGAACGATGAAAAGACTAAGTATATGATCATACAGAGAACACCGAATGGGGACGTTAATGTAGAGATTACTGGGAACAACATATAATTTGACAGAGTTGCAGAGTTTAATTATTCATGAACAATTTTAACTAACAATAACAACATTATATTGTAGATTAGGAAAATAATACAGAAGGGAAAGCCATGATATTACTCAGTCACTAAGTTGTAGACATTTCACCTACTCTCCAGGAATGTAGAACTGAGAAAATACAAAACAATAATTTTACCTGTGGTTTTCTATGTGTGTGAAACGTGGTATCTTACCTTACATGACGAACATTATTTTAGGGTGTTCTAAAACAAGGAGCCTAGGAAGATATCTGTTCCTAAAAGAAATAAGGCTACTGGGGAGTGGAGGGGTTTACATAATGATTATATACATACCCGGTACTCATCACAAACCATTGTTAAGATAGTAAAATCTCGTAGAATATGGTGGGCCGGATATGTAGCGTGAATGGAAAATTATATACCCTTGTTCAGGGTACTAACTGACAAACCCATTGGGAAGAGCCAATTGGCAAGGCCTAGATGCAGATGGAAGGATAGCATTAGAATTTACCTGAAAGAGATAGGTTGTGTAATGAGGTGGAATAGATAGAACTAGCTCAAGATAGGAATAGGTGGCGTACTTTTGTAAGTGCGGCAATGAACTTAGGAGTTCCTAATATCATAGATGAAGTAAGGCTCGAATTATGGTTAAAAATTTCATTTATATATACATCAGAAAATATAGGAACAAGATGGAATCTCATGTAATCAAATTTTACCTGACACTATCAACTCATGTGTTTCAGTAAACAATAATTGTTAAACATTTAATACAACAGTGTGAAATGTCGCTACTACCGATAGTTATACATAAATATTTGTTTTAAATTGAAATATTGTCGTTCGGATTTATATTGTTACTGGTATGCTCTTTCTCTGCTCAAGTAAGGATATATTTACTCTAAATTCTACACATCTAAATGTGATTTGTAACTAGGAGTATTGCCAGTCTCCTTCCACAGTCATGTAAATGCACTTTATCTAAAACTTTCCTACTCATTCCCAACTCTTAGATTGAGTCATTAGGAATGTATAGTGTAAAAATATACTCATATTAAAAATAAAGAAAACATTCACATTAATATGGAAATTTTGCCTATACGTATGTGTTTAATTTAAACAAATATTGGAAGAAAATTTATGAACAACAAAAAATACGTACAATATTGTTAATTTCAGAATATTATATAACTAAATTTTACAATTTTGGTTCTAAAATATATTGATATAAACGTGTATTACGTATTATAAGCTGTTTACAAATATTCTTTAAATATATGATGAAAAAATATACATGACATATCTCAAAATAAACCTATAATTTCAACAAACCCAAGTTAATCAACCTAGCATCACAAAAATACATTATTATACTATCAAACTGAAACGTTAAAAAATTACATTGATCCCAACTAACTTAAACAGTAATTTTAAATAGAAATAAGGCTCCATGGTTGGAACACAACGGACATTTTATTCACGCATTTAATGTCTGAAAAATATGTTACCGTAGTGAAAGCTTGATAAAAAGAATAAGACTACGTTATGTATGCGAGTGAAAATGTTACACTTAAAACACTATCATATCAATCAAATTCTATTCACCTACTTCAAACTGTTTGACGTAGTTTATTTTAATTCCAAGGGTCTGTTTTTTTTTAGGTAAATGACGTCAGCAGCTGTCTGATTATGAGCTATCAAGTGAAGAGCTGGCTCTTAAAGAAATATGAGATTAACATTATGTCTACTTTCAGAGAAACCTAAAAGTTTTTGGTTTTGTAGGGAGGGGTAAGAGTTGCAAATGAAATATTTTATCAAAATATTTAATGTTTTTAGATACAATTGATGGAATATTTTAATAGTATTTCAGTCTTCTACACAAAATATACGTATTATATTATGATAACTTGCTTTTAAGCTATTAGATTTTTTTTGATAATTTTATAATAAAATTTGTTTGAGTACAATTTACATCTTGTATACATCAATAAAAATTTGAGTGGGTACAAAGAACCCCTGGTATAAAGTTTACTTTCCAATCTGTTTATATTCAACTTGATAAAAAAAATCAACTAAATTAATAACGCATGGTTATGATTTGATCTGTGCCCTTTGAACCTTTAAGATGAGGTGGAAGGGGACGCGAGCTAAGGCCAGTAGCAAAAAATTTGTTGGACCAAAACAGATCAAATATTTCCCCACTTGAAAATTAGAGTTTAATTTTCTTCACGTGGTGATATCAACAGTTGTTGAATATATTTATGTCATAAACATAACAGCATTATAAATTATTATTATTATTAGCACCGCGTCTTAATATCCGTTCGGGCTATACGCACTTACGCTAATGTGTAATGGCAGGGTGATTGTGAGATGAAATGAAGGACCTACAGTTTAACGTGGAATCCGAACCACGGTGGAGGCCTGGCATTCCTCACATTCACAAGATGTCTTGTCAGTGGTGAAGGAAGGGTTTGGTAATCAGATAAATCTTTGCCGGGACCGAGGATTGAACCCCGGCCGCCAGCATAGAAGTCTGACAACTTACCCCTAGACCGCCAGGTCACCAGCATTTTAAATATCACAAACTTATTAAATAAAGATTAAAAAATTTGTCATTAGATCCCAGGACATCCTTGACAGAAATTCAAATATTCTTTAGGTCACCATAAGAAGAAAATTAAATTCTTTATTTCAAATAGAGAATTATTTGATTATTTTTTTAAACTAAAAATATGTTGTTGTTTTTTGTGTAAAAATTGCAAAAACATTTACCTTTTTCTCGTGTCACCTAAAAACTCACTAGCTTAAAACAGTTTTAAGAATTTTCATAACAAATCATTAGTAAGTAATAAAGTAAATCACACTGTGGAAATAAATTATCCTCTATGCGTTAAGAATGTTTTCATAGAGATAAATTGTTTGAAAGAGGATTTAGTTTCTTTTATAAGCACTCCCGCTGGAAATCAATACACCGACTACCTCTATTTAGTTTAAAACATTTTATTGAAATTTAATCTAGTATTTATTAGAGCCTTTCATCTTTGGCGTATTTCTAAAATAAAAAAAATGGTAGCTATCGGATTTCCATTGGAAGAACATTTCTGAGCACATTCATAATAACATGTCATTGAAAGTTACAATATTAACATCTGCAAAAAGTTTCAGATGCATGATGCACATACATAAGTAGAGGTTAAAATCTCACCCGGTCATAAAAAGGTTGGTTTCCCCACATAGAATTACCACCTCTCGACGCTAATTGGGTGAACTTACTCCGTCCTAGAGTCCAATTTTCATAGTAAGCCTTATGTGACAGCTAGAAGCTGCTAGAGGTACTTTTACATATTCACTCGTCAAATCATGTGATCTACAACTTTTACTTTTGATAGATAATCTCAATACTTATAAGATAGGAACTAAAATTATTATTATTATTATTATTATTATTAGCACCGCGTCTTACTACCCGTTCGGGTTATACGCACTTACGCTAATGTGTAATGGTAGGGTGATTGTGAGATGAAATGGAGGACCTGCAGTTTAACGTGGAATCCGAACCACGGTGGAGGCCTGGCATTAGGAACTAAAATATAGTGCAATATTATCAATGCAGACCACAAATAAATATAGTTGAAACTCTCTAGTCCGGCACCCTTGGGACCTGGCAAGTAAAGAAATTGCCGGACCACGGTACTCGACACCTAAGAACCGTTTATATATGAACTTCCCATGCCTAGGTCCTAGGCTTACCACATCTCTCTACATATTGATATGCAATACAGGGTAGAATAAAGATTAAAAAGGGACTTCGTTCATCACTCCTGATTGTTGGCAGGGCTGGAATACAGCTAGAATACAAGCCAAAACAAGAATGTATGAACAAAATATTCGTCTGCATATGTAAACAGCTTTGACGTCTTTTTAATGCTGCCAGTACCGCCCTGGTGGCTGCCCCTCAAACTAATGGCGGCAGATTCAAAACGTGTCGGACCACTGAATGCCGAACTAAAGAGTTTAAGCTGTATTTTTTTATTTTCTAAAAGGAACTTCCTATGAGAATTGGATCATAGCTTCCTCTTGGCTACCTTTTAGATTAAGACGATACCAACTTTCACGTTGAACATAACCATTTTAAACTGCTGGATAAATTTATTTCTACGACCCTACCAGAAGAATGTGTCAACTATGGAAGATCTGTTATTTTTATTAGTAAACGTTAACTCACCACAAATAAAACAAGTGCTATCCATTCCTATACCTCCCTTTCCTTAAAAATATCACTAATTATTTATATGTATTAGCCTTTTAGATGAATTTAGATACCATCATATTTTTGAGATCTTCCTAATTTGATTTCACATTTTGGTTGGCTATTAAGTTTCTCACAGCGTTGCCTTTTTTTCAAATCTCGTTTCACTTTCTCGCCATCCGCAATTATTCGCACTAATGTTGTTGGGATGAGAATGTTAGAATTCAATGAAGATGTAAGCCTACCCGAAATTTTCTGGAGGAAGATGTCGGCTTATCCTAATTTTTGTAGAGGAAGATGTCTATCCAAATTCACGTGAAGGAAGGCTTACCCTAATATGCATCGAGGAAGGTATAGGCTAACTCGAATTTTCTTTTATTAAGATATAGGTCTACCCTAATTTTCGTGGAGAAGGATGTAGGCTCACCCGAATTTGCGTGAAGGAAGATGTAGATCTACCCGAATTTTCATGGAGGAAGATGTAGGTTTACCAGAATTTGTGTAGAGAAGAAAGCTGTAGGTTTATCCATTTTTTTTATAGAGAAGATGTTAAGATGGATTTGAATCCCGACCTCCCATCACACAAAAATTATATTATATTACCTTGACACTTATCTGCATGCTCACCGATGTAGGGAATAGCGTGTTTTTCTTACAATTAAAAGTATAACTAATTTATTTGTAATGCATTTTGAGAATTTAACATGACATAAATGAGTAATGTTGTTTTTTGTAGAAAATTTAGGAGCACCAGATACCGAATTATAAAACAGTTTTTTTTTTCCCAATAGCCACTTTGAGGCTCGAGCTTGATTTAAATTGAATTAATTTTTTTCCAAACCAAAATTCTTACTCCTTTGACAATTTAAATACTCATTTTAATTAATGAAAGGAAGTTTCTCCACACTTTGTTTTATACTATCTTAGTTTTGATTTCACTAAAATACTATAATTATGACAAAAACATTTCGGCAATACTCACTATTCCATTTGTTACCCATAATAAACCATCAAAGGACATTGTTAAGACAATCAAGTCTCGTAGATTATGGTGGACAGGATGACATGCAGTACGAGAGATTCTAAAACCTTGTTCAGAGTACCGAGCGACAAACCCAAAGGGAAGAGACCATTCGGAAGACCCAGACGCAGATGCGATAGAACGGACCTGAAAGAGAGAGGGGGCATTGAGGAGGACTGGATGGAACTAGCTCGGAATAGGGATATGTGGCGTACTTTTGTAAGTGCGGCAATGAACTCTCGAATTCCTAATTAAATATTGAGAAATAGACCAATGTATTTTTTTCCCCCGCATATTTGGAAGGTGATAAGAATACTTCACATTTCGTAGAACCTTGACAGACAATCTTGGAGCTGCGTATAATAGTGGAACAGAAACAATGTCGACCCATCAAAAACCATATGGGTACAAACACACACAATTCACGTTATCATACAACTCAAGGACTTGCGCAATACCAATTTTAAAGTTCAACTAACTGACGTTTGAGATTATGACGATGAAAAAGAGCCACTGATCATCCAAATTTAGTATATATTGGACAGATGAATGAGAGTAATTCAGTGTTGTAACTGAATTCAATACAAGATGTTGAGGATTCTGATTGTCTTGGGAGCTTTGGCTGCGTGCCTAGGTGAGATAACTTGTAATATTTTAATTATTTATTTCATGCGACTTTATGCTAAATGTGTAGTAAATTAATATAAACTGTCTTAAAATAATTTCTCTTCAAGAAACATAAAATACTGTAGGATTGTTTTTATTTTGTTCAGACTATATACAGCTAGTATATTTTCCAATAGAATTATTAATAACCTAAAACTATTATAAGTTTAGTACTAAAATAAAAAAAATAATCTCCGGTAAATTTTATTTATCAATATTTATTTTTACGATTTCCTGTCAGTGTGATTTTTAAAACACAGGCATCCGGTTTCTATTTGTGATTTTTTAATAAAACGAGCTACTAAATATTATATTTGATTACCTGATGAATCACAGCCATATTTACAGCCGTTTAAAACTTTTGGTTGAAATATTGTAAAATACTTGTACTTGTCATAATTGCTGGCTAAACTACAAAGTATAATTAAATGATAAAGAATCGCTCATTTTTTTTATCATCCTCATTAAAAGAGGTTTAATATCCACCCCAATAATTAAAAAATATATATACAACTATTTTGGAAATCTGTACCGACATGGATACGAAGTAATATATCAGTTTCATCCAGTGGGATTTTAAAATGATGAAAAGGTTTGGTCTCCATTCCCGATAGAGTTTCCTGAGGCTTTACTAAATGGTTTTCCAATCAGTCTCAACGCAAATAAGGGTGCATTAACTATAAATTATACCTTCATTTATCCCTATTTCATCCGTGTAAATATGCGGATAAAATCCTATGGGTGCACGTTTAGGCTGATAAAAATATTATCCTTAGACATTACATGGTTTTAATGATACATTATTTTAGTGTACATTTTTTTATTTATTTTTTCCAGCCGCGCCCACCAATGAAACTTTGCCCGGCAAAATTGTTGGTGGCACCACAGCTGCCATCTCCCAATTCCCCCACATGGTAAGACTCCATAGAATTCTACTTGCCAACGCATTAATAGACTCTCATTCGCACTAGTTAAAGGTGTTAAAGCAAGCTTGGAATTATTTTCAAAGTTATTTTTTGGAAATAATTTGTACTCTATTAATTAACCAACCGCGATTCCAAAATACATTGTTGGTGAGTTTACTTAACTTTTTTTTATCGCTATTACGTCAAGTTTAATACACGGTTTATTAAACTTTAATGGGGTTTTACTAATACATAGTTTAAAACCTTAATAAATATGATAGTATTTATGTCCACATGGCAATGATGATATTAAAGAAGTTCCCACAACAATCTATATATTATATTATCCGAGTTTGTTAACTCAGAGATTGCAAACAAACAAAGCATTGAATGTTAAATGAGTTCATAGATAGTTTGGATATTCAAGAGAGTAAAGCTATTTTGTAATAAATGGTATAAACAGCCCAAAGACAGACTTTAGGATTTAAATAAAAATACGAATTACTTTGACATATCGTAGCTATTTCGAGCTGCTAAATGGTTCACCACTTTTAGATGAGTGATGTTTTTATTGAAAACATATTAATTTAGTTTATTATATAATGTATCCGATGTTGAAACATGTTCGTTTGTAAGAATCCTAAAGTTAATTGTTGTGCAGAGCTGGCGAGATAATAAATGTATTATATTGTTGCAGTTGGCCCTCATGAACGCCAACAATGCCCAGTTCTGTGGAGCATCCATCATCAGCAACAACTGGGGAGTGTCTGCTGCCCATTGCACCGTCGGGTAAGATATATTTGATTTCCTAATTTGCCAACACTTGTATCTGTTAGCGCCGCGTCCTACTAGCTGTACAGTTTATACGCTGGCCACACTCTTCTTTCCGTACCTAATTGTCCTTATTGAGAGCTTCTATTTTAGTTTTGCTTAACTATTTTGCCATGTTGTGTTTTCACATTCAGTTAATTGCTGAATAAATAACCTATTTGTTCTAGAATCGTGTTGAGCTAAATCAACAATAGGCATTATAGTATCTATAAAAATCTGATTGAAAATGTTAAATCTGAATATTTTAATTCCTTGAATCTAGAATATCGTTAAGGATACGAGAGATTAGATAATTTGAATGACACGTCCTTATTGAAAACGTTACTTGATCTAATCTTATTTATTCGTGAGCCTGTTCCTTTTGACAGGTGGTCTGAGTATTGACAGTTCTAAAGTGTTAATGATGGCCTATCTTCGTGTAAGTTTTATGTCCTCTAAGAATGTATTCCTTGATATGGGGATATTAGGTTTGAATGTGTGTATGTGTATAACTGAGGTGTGCTGTGCGGTTGTTTCGATAGGTTCTCGGCCAACCAGCTGAGAGTTCGTGCCGGTAGCTCCCAAGTGAACTCTGGTGGATCTATTCATGTCGTCAGCCAGATCATCAATCACGCAAGTTACAACGCTCGCACCCTCAACAACGACATCTCTCTCATCCGTGTAAGAACCCACACATTATCTATCAATAGGTGTCAGGAGAAGTTAGGATTATAATATTTAAAATTATTTTAGGGATATAAAATAATTTTAAATTAAACTCCACGATGGTGATACTGGTTGTCACCGAATGGCTTGATTGATGATATCATTGTTGCATGCATATAGAGTGTTGTCACAATTCGCTAACAAACGGGAAATATCTTCTATTAATTCCTTCCTCCGGACTAGCTTGTTGGTTTGTAAGAGATAAAAAAAAGGAAAGAAGTTTGGAATTGTAAGAGATTAACCTTTACTAGTGTTGTTTAGCTAAGAGTGTACGGGACTCGAGAATATGTAAGTATTTTTTACAGTTTTTAAATCAAAACTTTTTTTTGGCCAAAATTAATAAAATATTTCTCTAGTAGAAACAAAGATCTTAATTTTCTTCACATGGTTACCCAAACAATTGTTGAATATTTGTTAAGTAAGTCCTGAAATTTAATGACAACCTTTTCTCTTTATTTAAAAAGTTTGTCATCTAATACCGCTATGAACATGACATCTATTCAAGAACTGATGATATTATTTTGTGAAGAAAATTAATATTGTTGTTTCTACTGTAGCAATAGTTTATTTATTTTGTACACAAATTGTTTTGATATAAAAACTGCAAAAACACTGTGGAGAGATGGCTGGCAACTTATTCGTGCATGCGTTCTACTGAATCGTGGAACAAGTACCATTATCAACCATCGTGCGTTGATTCTAGAAATAAAGGAGAGGGAGGGGGGGGGGG
>CABEEJ010000445.1:244252-254713 GCA_901482245.1 Timema douglasi
AAATGTGACAAAAACATTACGGATTTATTTTAAAGAGGAAAACATCACAGAAGCGACTACCTTGCAGAACGTCATCAAAGAGGAAACCAAAGAACAAAAATAAGAGAAAAAAAAAACCAATTGTTTGTTAGTATTATAAACATTTATTATTTGTATTAAAGGGAGGCAATCAGAGGAAACATAAAAATAATAATTAATATAAAATACAAACAAAGGAAGGAAAGTAGTTTTGTATTGATTGTGAGTGTTGAAATGTTTGTTTCAGGTGGCAACACCCTTCGTGTTCGGCACGAATGTTCGCGCCATTGGTCTGAGGACGACTGAGTTGACAACTGGAACTTACACGACTGTCACCGGATGGGGCGCAATCAGGGTAATCAATAATGTTTAAGCTCTAAAATCTCATCACTGATTGGTAATTCACACTAAATCATAATTTTGGTAAAAATTATAAATTGGGAAAGTTTTACTAATGTTGTTTGTATAAGTATCCCATGACCAAAAATTCTATTCCAAAAACAGCTTTCTGGATAAATAGGAAGGAATATGATTTTATGAATAAATGAGTGAATCAGAGAGCGAGAACTTTCACATATATAATATATAAATATAATATAGACAAATACAAACTACGTTATCCATCCATAAACTATCCATTTGTAATGTTTTGAAGTGCACGATTATTTAAAACCATTAACTTTATAGACTAAAATATTATTTGAATCACCCTTGGTAATTTAAAGAGTAATGAAATGATTTAATTGGTTTAAATTTGTTCGATTATGGTTCCTATTTCCCATATAATTGTGTGTACAAATATGGTGTCCAAAACGTTTTATAGTGATTTTTGTAAGGTGAATTTTTTTTATATAAACACTCTTTCACGTTATTCTTCAGGCTGGTGGTGCTGGAAGCGCTACTCTCCTACAAGTGTCTGTACCGGTGGTTGCCCCAGCAACATGCGCCAACCAATACAGTGGTATCACCAACGGTATGCTCTGCGCCGGATACGCTGCAGGCGGCAAGGACTCTTGCCAGGTATGTTCCTCAATAGCCAGAGCCGACGTATTATAGTCCATGGGAGCGTTTACATGTAGTATTTTTGTATTTAAATTTGGTTTACATTTTGTATGCACACTTCGGATACTCTGAAAGGCATTTCCTTGACGAACTACAGTCTACACTATGGTCCTAGCTTACAAGCTACTCCATAGTGTAAACGTTAAATTATTATTATTAGCACCGCGTCTTACTACCCGTTCGGGTTATACGCACTTACGCTAATGTGTAATGGTAGGGTGGTTGTGAGATGAAATGGAGGACCTACAGTTTAACGTGGGATCTGAACCACGGTGGAGGACTGGCATTCCACACATTCACAAGCTGTGATTAATACACGTCTTGTCAGAGGTGAAGGAAGAGTTTGGCAATCAGATTAATCTGTTCCGGGACCGAGGATTGAACCCCGGATCCCCAACACAGAAGTCTGACAAATTACCCCTAGACCGCCAGGTTCCCCGTAAACGTTAAATATTAGATTGCTACCTTTCAGGGTAAATGGAGTGTGTATTTATTTGACGAGAAGATAATGGTTGTTTCTGAATAGTATTTTTAAGTTTCTTGTAAGGGATGAGGGGGATTTTTACACATGAAAATAGGCATCACATACCAATGACGACCATTATTTACCTTCCTCTTTCACTCACGTACTTCGATGAGAGGGGTGAAGTGAGCTATGGTACAATGGGAACTAATTTGAGTTGGTTTTTCGAAGTTAAACCTTGAGAACTCCCTCTTTAGGCAAGGTTCAAAAAAAATTCTGGGGTACCTTTAAGAATTTATTTTTTTCAGCCCAAGGTTTGTGGTTTTAATTTCTCAAACCCACATTACTATCGTTGCCATGATATTTTAAAAATTACAACACTGGGGTGGATACTCAAGAACAAGTGAAAGGCAAAGTCTAAAAGAGCTTAACCGATCTTAATGAGCCTGAAGGCGTTTAGTGTTTATGAAATAATCAAAAGTAAATTACTGTTCTCAAATCAAAATAGTTAAAAGGGTATTCTATTTTTGAATACTATTTGCTCCTAACTTAAAAACTCAGGACTATTAGACTCCCGAGAATATTTTCTTTTCACGAAATATTCACGGATGTCCAAAGTTTTTTCCTTTCCAATATTATTATTTTTTAATAAAACTATAAAATAATATTGTTATTTTAATCTCTTTGAAAACCAGTTATTGGTCACTTATTATTATAACAAGGTCATTAATTTTGTTTCGTGTGAAGTTCTTTTTATAAATAGTATGAATCTTCTCAATGTTTATGAGTCATGATGCTACAAATTTTTAAAAAGGTTTCTTAAACGTTTCAAACAAAAATGTTTTAAATCTCCATAAAAACCAACCAAATATAATATAACATAATTACATGTAATTATATTATAATAATATATAGCATACTAAATACCTAATTACGCCGTTCTCTTACTGGATAGGCAAGAAACACCACATCCAGACACAGAGTCATAAATTATCTCTTATTCTTAAAACTCATATTTCTCTTTTTCACACATTCATGTACAAAATTTAACCACGTCTTACATGGCCTACCCCTTCCTTTTGATCCTAATACTCTACCTTCATATATTGGTTTCGTCCCTCGATCTACACTCATCCTCTCAACATGCCCAAACTAAAGTAAAACACTTATTCCCCATTGATCTCTTGGATTTCCTTTCAAGCCGCATTCCTTCAGCACCCATTCATTACTGACTCCATCCATACGAGTTTTTCCAGACAACCCTTAGGTATTTCATTTTATCCGCATTCACCATGATCTTGTATTTCTCCTGACAAATCCATGCTTTACATCTATGAAAAAATGTAGGTGTTAACACACTTTTATATACTGCTATCTTTGCCTATTTAGATACTACTTCCTTCTTTGCAATGGTCCACATACATCCAAACACTCTCCGAGATGTCTTCACCCGTCTGTCGATGTCACCGTCCATCCTTTAATTTTTTACATAACATTCTGCCATATACACAAAATCATTCCCTTGTTCTAACGCTTTTACATTTATACGAAGCTGACAATCATTTCCCAATCCCTCCTTATCAAAAACCTTAGTTTTGGAAACATTTATACGAAGATTCATTCTGCTTGTCCCCATATTCAAACAATTTAATGCATTCTGAAAGTCATTTTCACTATCAGTGCTTTATACGGCATTATCTTAATATAGCGGCACCCTCACATTCACATTGTCCATTGTACACCAACCGCGTCCTCACAAGCCTCCCTAATCCACTTATCCATGATTTAATATAGTAGCTATAATGATACAAGAATATAATGAAATCCTCCCTCAGTGCCTGCACTTAATCTCATCGAGGTTCACGAGTTCATCTCTAGATCTGATAATCTGATATCGATAACTATTACTATAATTATAATTATCAGATACTGCCAGATATTCTAGAGTTGAGCTAGCGATAGTTTTTTTATCCCTTGCATATATTAAGGAATAATTTAAATATGTATATACATCACTAAATGTGGGAAACATAAGTGACCTTAAAATCTAAGCATGGATATTTGATTCATATTTTCTCTAAAATGATATTAATATTTATTTAATAATGCATCCAGGATAAAGTTTTGATGAGTGTATTTTTTTTTCTTCCAGGGTGATTCTGGTGGCCCTCTCATCTCTGGTGGGCTTCTGGTTGGGGTGGTCTCATGGGGCGGCGTGTGCGCTGCAGCCAACCAGCCCGGTGTCTACGCCAAGGTCAGCTTCTACAGGAGCTGGATCCAGACGAACTCTGGAGTCTAAACCCACTCGACACAATTCAAGATTTCTCCCCTTGTTTTGAAGAGAAACTACGACACTCGAAGATCATTCATAAAAAATCCTTTGAAACATAAACATGCAAACATATGTTTTAAACTTGTCTACACCTCTCTGTAACTTTAAGAAGTAAGCAACAACATGTTAAAATTTTATGAATGAAAATTTGTATGTACTTGAACAAAAAATAAATGAACTACCAATATCATTTCATAGTAATATTTATTTATAAAAATGTTTGTTAATGACATTTAGTGAAATAGCCATAACTTTATGCTGGCTTACTAAAGAGTGAGCAGGCTAAATGTTTTAGTAGTGAAGTGTGATTAAATCTTTCAAGAGTTTCAATAGTATCGGAAAAGGTAACTGTTATTAAAATAAACGTTCTGTAAAAGTCCACGAGATCCTTGCCTGTCTTCATTGTTTGATCTAGTTCATAATTATATAATGTAAACATTGACTTTCCATTAGTCATAATAACAGTTGGAAAACAACACACCATCTGTCAAATGAGCTCATCGCCTAGTCAGCCTATGTTTAGTTCAAGAATTACTTTATATCTCTCTAACCTACCCCACTCCAGATGATCTGGTTAACTTCTGATTGGTCAGAGGACACAACATCCAAGGGAAAGTAAGTAGCCTTATTTTTTGTAACATTTTAGAAAACATTCTAAATATTTGAGAGTAAGGAGTGGCTAAAATTTAAAGTTAAGACGTAAATATGTTGTTCTAGAGATACATACAGAGAATTTAATATTTTGTGTGTTAAATATTGACGCTCAGAAACTTTTCGAAGATTGCTTGGACTTGTCTTGTAAACGCATTTCGTCTTTTGTCATGTTTTACTCTTGTGAAAACTCTAGTTAGAGTGTGCGAACAGTGCCTATGCCTAACTACGGTATTTATCAGCGGTTCCTAAACTGGGGTTCGTGAAATCTTCCACGGGGTCCACCAAAATATATCTGTAATGGCGTATTTTTGCAGCACTTTGTTAGGAAAGGGGAAGAATTTACAACTGTTTATAGTCTCACACCAAAGTCAGGGGGCCATCTTGAGGTAGAACTATTACAAAATTGTTTAAACTTAAACAAAAAGTTTTAGTTTTTCTTACCAATCATCCTTTTCACAAAGAAAAGTGCATACATGAGGAAATGTGGCTCAAGGCTTTCGCCTATTTGGTAGACATTTTCTCAAAAATGAACATTTAAACCTCTCTCCTCAGGGGTCAAATATTAACGTTTTTATTGTGCAAGACCGAGTTGTTCATAAAAAAAAAGTGTTGGGAAACTGGTTTGATTAGCAATTAAATAGAGTGCTTTGTACCTTTCACGACTTCATGATAGAAAATCAGCTTTATTTGGACGAAAATGTAAAGAACGTGATTATAGAACACTTGATGGGACTTGGAAAAACCTCAAGAGAATATTTCCGAGCCGTGTTCAATAATAACAACTAAATTCGCAATCCCCTGGAATAGACAGCTGTTTTGAAATCCTCCACATTAAGCGTGAGTGAAAATGAGCAGATCTTTGAAATTTTAACTGATTTTGTATTCAAGAAAAGCTGTAAATCTTTGACATTAATTGGTTTCTGATTCATTTTAAAGGAGGAGTTCTCATTGTTAGAGGATAAAGCTATTACAGCTTTGGTACCATTTTATTTTACGTATTTGAGCGAAAAACTTTTTCTTCGTACGACTATTTAAAAATAGATACAGAAACAGGCTCAATGCTGAACGTGTCTATAGTTCCTGATTTTAAGGCTCTGTGCCATCCAAAGCAAGAGCATCTTTCTGAATAAGTCACGTGGAGAAGTGAGTAGCTGCTAAAATTTGTTAACAACTTTGAATCTTAAATCGGCATGGAATGTTGTGATTAAAGAAGGGTATTCAAGCGGTTATGTCAAAGCAGCCATTTCCAGTACCACTTTTAAAAAAAAACATGGGGAATGTGATAATATTCTGAAAGTAAAGATAAGACAATGTTAATACAGTATTTTCCTTATTTAATTTCAGTTTTAATTTTTAAAACAAATGTGTAATTATTTGAACTTTTACTTAAGTAGTATAAATATTATTTCATTATATTTGGTAGGGTATCCCAAAGGGTATACTAAGCTATAGTAGGTTAATTTAAAGGTATTAAACATTTTTATTGCAATTAATAACGTCATTTAATAAAAATTAAATATAAAATTAAATGAGTGGTTATGTATATTTACCATTTATATATATTTATCTGTGCAACTCAGATGTTTGTGAAAGGGGTTCGTGAGTCTATAAAGTTTGGGGAGCACTCGTATATGTTATTTGAACTTAATATACAGCGTAACGAATAAATAAGGTCATGGGCGAGCGTTGGTCGATTCGAGATGCGGGTATGGACCCTTGTCGGAAGGGCCAGGTAGGACCAACATTTCTAACAAAACTGGCACAATATGTTTGCAAACCATAGACTATTGACACTAAAATTGTTTTCATTTAAATTAATCTCTATCCATACAGTATCAACACATTTTTTCATTGTATTACCTAAATAGGTACTGTCCAATAAACACCAAACGATAGTTTTACTCGTTTGACTATGACTCAGTCTAGTCCCTTCCCTTAGACAGCCCTAAAAACCTCAACAGATTTCCCAATCTAAGGGTGAACATTTATAAGCAACACTGAATGTCAAAATCATAATTTGGTGTTGAAAGCTAGTAATTTGTCACATAAATGAGATTATTGCTTTTCAAAGATATTCAATTTTATGGATTAGGAGGCAAGTAAACCATTCTATTTTGAAGACAATACGAAACCCTTGACTGAAAAGACGAGTGGAGCTAAGCATGGACAGAGAATCTTAAAATAGACATTTACTGAGAACTCGTAAGATTTGTAAAACGAAATAATCGGTCTATACATTGTTGTAGAAACATTATAATTATCAAAAATCATAATTGAAATAATATACACTGTTAATCTATGGTATTAAGAACTAAGCACACTGTTACTAGTGGAGGCGCTAGCTTACTTTGAGTATGCATCTAAATTATGACAAAGCTTAACTTTTATTCCATGTTCTGGGGACCTAGACGTGTATGAAAAGTGATGTTATCAATAATTCCAGGGGTAGTCAACAACCCGTAGGGGTGGGGGGTGGGAGGGAATAGCGCGCTTGGGGTGGAATTTTGTTTCTACTATAACTTTCGGCTCATTCATCGAATCAAGATAAAAAAAATGTAATGCTTTCTATTACGCAGGGTGCTAACATTGGTAGCTTAAGTTAACCTATATTTTACTAATACCAACACTTAAACAATGAAGGGGCCTTAATCTATATAAGAATAATGTGTTATCCAAATAAGTATGGTTTTATGCCTGAACAAAACTGCAATACACAAAATACATTTCAGTCTATTTTTAAAAATTAAGAGTTAAATTTTAAACGGTTGTTAATCCTCAAAAGAATATTATTTACCTCAAAAAGCAAAGTTAAGAGCAATTATCTTTTTTTACCGATCTTCTCTTCGTCAATACTTATTTGGTCGTTGTTGAAGTTCTTGCAGCCGTTCACATGACAAGAACAGTAAGCACAGATCCTAGTTTCGCTTGGATTACAAACGCAAACACTTTTCAAACATAAATATCTACACTTGCATGGGAACAGCAGATATTTTTTTACGGAATGTTTTATTAGAACATGTCGTATGTTACCTTCAGAATCTGTAGCGTAACCAAATCTCACCAGATCAAGTGGCTCAACAAATGCATTCATTGAATTCTCCCAAACATGAAGTTGAGCTAATACTCAGAGTACATCAAGTTGAAAACTATCACAAGTGCAGGGTAGAGGACCGATATTATTTGAAACGTTTGGGTTGGCCCAAAATAAAATGTGTCTACTCGCATCACAAGTTTGTCTAGGCTTCTTTGTATGCTGCAAATATAACAACTCAAGTACTTTTGGTTGATTTTCTGCAAAGGTATTTAAGTTTAAGAGACCTAAGTATCGATATTTACTGTTTAATTTGCAGATTTTAGGGCTCATTTATTGTACCCAGTTTACTTGTCAGAGCATGTTATGTTGGCAGAACTTCACTAACTTAAACCCCATAATACTCTGAAGCAAAGTGGCACCCAATACATCTTCTATTTTCAGTGACCCCAGCAATTATCTAACCAACAAATATGAATGATTCCAAAATATAATTCTAAGTATGAAAACGTCAGTGTCAGGTTTGTAAATAACAATAACGCATGCATAGTTCTGTTGAACACCTTCATAAGCAAGAAAGAACATTCTAGAATTAGCCTCCAAGTGATCTTGCGAAATGTGTTACCCAGGAAACATCTTGTTCATCGTTTTTCTAAGAGCATTTGGTTACATTCGAATACTCTCTACCAATAACAAGAGGACAGCTTTTTGGAACCTAAGCATTCTGTAAAATGAAATTTGATAGAAATAGATATAAAAGAGTTTTGTTTTTCTTACTGTGTAGGTATCTAGACTACTATTTTGGAAGTTATTCTCACAATTAGTGAGTCTTCACCAGCTGGTCTTCTATCTTGCTCTTAATGTGTTATGTATGATTTCCCGTACGTGTCAAAAACAACGTCAATGCATGTAAACTTAGTCTGTTACAGCACTTTCTTACTATGTCCAAATTAAAATTTGCTAAATACCCTAATGTTTTATTAGTCTTAGAAAGGACCACAAAGAGTACTGAATTAATAATCGCCATTCCATTCCTTAAGTGCACTTCTTCCGGACTAAGATGAAATATATTCATATTTCTTGTGAAATTGCTTTCTACTGCAATTTATTTAATGCATTTTGCTTTCTTGCTTTTCTTGAGAATACCTGACCAAGAATCATGAAAGACCAAGTTGGGGGGGGGGGAGGAGATAAGGCATTACTGATGCTTTATCAACTCTACGGTACTAGTGTTTCTCTGTATAACTAAAATAAAATAATAATGTAGATAGTTATTTTCTATAAAGCTCATTCTTTTCTGGTTGTATTTATTATTGGATTATGTTGCTGAGTATGCGAAAGGCTTAGCAGCAATCCGTTTCGGAGTAGAAAAAAGCTTTTCTTTTGTCAACTAAATGCTCTGTTTAAAATTTTTTGTACCTACATTTAATTACCAATGGGTTGCACCCTGAGCCAGCACGATGTTACATCTTTTCCATTTATTACTAAGCCACTCACAATGTTACGTAAACATTTTTTTTTCATTGCTTATTGTTTTTAAAAAGGAATATTATAATTTTTTGCATATCATCATCATCTCTGACTCTTACATTTGTGCCCCATTCACTGTGCAAATATTCGTCTATGTCACCAATGGGGTCTGAGATCAAATCATAGTAGGTACTCTGACAGTCTCATGCAATGACGATTTACTGTGATAAAGTAGACACCTTTTGTTTGTCGCTTGAGTATTACTATATAACTTTAGAAGAAAGGTTAAGTATTTACTCAAGGGCATGATAACTAGCAACACAATTAAATTGTTCATTATCCCGTTTTACTGAAAAGTGTCCTTGTTTAAAAGCAAGACTTTCTCATGAAGTTGAGACAGAAGAACTATACAACATTCATCCACGGACATAATTGTAGCTATTTTACATTTTACTTGCCCTTTTTTAAATTTAGATTTGCTTTAATTATAAAATTCAACTGCAAAACAAAGTCCATAATTATAACCCTACCTAATAGGAAGACAGTTTTTTTGATCTTGATATGATGAATGAGTCGGAATTTATAGTGGAAACAAAGTTCCTCCCCAAGCACGCTATTCACCCACTCCCCTATGGGTTATCGACCACCCCCGGAATTGACAACATCACTTTTAATACTCAACTGGGTCCCCAGGACATGGATCAGAAGTCAAATTTGGTCATACTTGAAATACATTCTCAATGTAAGCTGGCGTCTGGTCTATACAGAAAAATTGAGAAAAGAAAACATATTTGTACACCAAAGAGCATAAGAATCCAATTCATTTTCTAAGACCTAAATTAAAACAATATTATAATCGTATATTTGCTTGCTTATAGCTAAGAAATTATTGGTTTTATAAAAATACATTTCAAATAAAACATTTTTATTTTTAATAGTCCTACAAATTTTACAAAGAAAAGTTATTTTTATCTAAAATAATTGCTGGGGACTTATCAAAATAGGAAAATTTCCCATATGTAAAGAACGCTCAAACTAATTTTTATGAGAAAATAAGAAATTCCATCTTGTTTATGTATAAAATTTAATCAAAATCGTTAGAGAGAATTTTGAGAAACTCAAATTTTTCTTCTTTTTCCCTTCAGTAAACTACCTTAAATTTAGAGATGGAAATTTAATTCCAAAATGCCCTTGGGGGGAACTTATGAAAACCTCAGATACCAAGTTTTAGCCCAATCTGTAAAATAGTTTTGGCTCTAGCTCGAGGTACAGACGGCAACTTTTTTGGTTTCAATGGGTCATGAAACGTCGACATTTATTAGAATCTCGAGCTAGATTTTTTTTTTCGATCCCAATATTTTCTCTCCGAGGTGTCGAGAGAAAGTAAAAAAATTGTTAATTTGTCTACTGAAAGGAGAAGGGGGGGGGGGG
>CABEEJ010000445.1:254806-280850 GCA_901482245.1 Timema douglasi
GGGGGGGGGGGGTAGATACAACTAGTTTTGAAAGAATACCTGGAGATATTTAGAGAGCGTAGAAATGTTTCGATAAAACAGACCGTCCAATATCGCATATATACAGGGAGATCTCGGCACAAAGAGAATCATCAATAAAATTAAAATTAATGGTAGACGAGCGAGTAACTTAAGAATGTATCATACCAAATGACCAAGGAGATTAATCATGAACTTCATATATGGTAAGAGTAGAGAAAAAGTATTATAATTGACAACAGTAGTATAGGTTTTGTGTGGATTACAGAGGCCTTAACTCTGTAACTACACCATCCGTTGCCGAATGCTACAGAAACTATTGATAGGTTGGGATATGATTAGTGGTTACTTATTACGCTATCTCAGTACAGCCAAAATACTAAGGGTTCGTTCATAAACCACGTAACCATGTAGACATTTAGCCTGCCCCCGCCCCCCTTGTTCCCCCCGTGTTACGTAACTTTTCTCACCAACAGTTAATGCCATTATTGCATAAGGAAGTTTTGTGATACTAAAGGAGGGATTAAGAATTAATACTTCTTAAAAAAAACCTAAACATAAATGATTTCAGAGAGTATTATTATTTTATGGATAGCTACAAATACAACCAGATAAGACAGACAAGTACAGACATAAAGACGTTAAGTTCAAATTCCTCAGGTTCACGAGAAAAAACATCTACTACAGTTATGTTATGGATGTCAAGTTTGCGATCTGAGTAAGATCCAGGTGGCACTACTATCTGCTGACTAGGATGGCCCTTTTCTGTAATGGTACTACACGATGATAAAGTGCCCACGTACGATGCTTGACTCTGGGGGAAGACATCTTTCTTAATATTGTGCACTTTTTATTATAGTCATATTATCACCATATAAAGAGATATTTAAAGAATTCTAGGTATACAACTTTTCTAAAATATTATTGGATTAATATACAACGTTACTTTAATTAACTTATCAATACCTAGACTTAAGTTTCGTCCCAACATCGATCCTGGATCCTTGCTTCACTCTTGAAAAGGACTAGATGGCCAATGAAGTGGAGATCGGGGTTCGAATACCTGTCGGGTGTACTCAGAGTGGCTTTTACTAGATGGTTTTATAATCTCTCCCAACATTAATGAGGGTAGATTACATATAAAATTCTGCCTTCCTCATTTCTACTCCATTAGATAAATATAATAAAAATAATTAGAATAACTACAATTTGACTATACTACTCTACAAAATGTATACTAAAAACTGGAATTTTAAAGAAAATTTACCAGCATTTGCATATAGGGTGAGTGGGAAACAATTTAGGAAAAGCAATCCTCAGTAAACCTGACTGGTGTTCGAACCCCATCTCCCCAATATCGGCCGTTTATTCTACGGATAGAATGACAATTTAGAAAATGCAACCACCACAGTGTATGTATAATAGTTGCATTTATATACATACACACTAGATTTATAAGAAGGGGAAATGTATAGACTTTAATTCACCTACCTTTTGTGAATAATTAATTATATTTGAAGCTTTACTTTTCATAACATGCTGCTGGTATGAAGATATAACACTATTGAGGGACTCCTCAAACTTGCCTTGAGATAAATTCTGTACTTTTGCTTCTTTCCATTCCACTACATCCTTTTGAGACTCTTCCAATATTTTTCCTGAATATAGCTTTTTATACTCAAGCAATGAACAAGTCTCCTATTTTTGAAATTATTTATGTTTTATACAAACACAAGTGATTATTCATGGCCTATGTAAAAGAATGTGCAGTAGGCATTTAAATTATATACCATATTCTGAAAATTGAAAAATGACACCTGGACACGGGAATCGAACCCAGGACCTTCGGCTTAGTACGCCAATGCTCTTACCACTGAGCTATCCAGGATTCGTCCCATGCCTATGGTCATTCTTCACTCATAGTTTAAGGCAGAGTCTAAGATGGACGTGCGAAAGTCGTCAGCTTATAAACATGTGATTATACAAGATCACAGCCATCAGACGACTTTCGCACGTCCATCTTAGACTCTGCCTTAAACTATGAGTGAAGAATGACCATGGGCACGGGATGAATCCTGGATAGCTCATATTCATGAAACAAATAGCCGAAACTATTGTTAATGCATTTTAGTGGGGATATTCCCTCTTAGATGTCATATTCTGAAAATTGAAAAATGACACCTGGACACGGGAATCGAACCCGGGACCTTCGGCTTAGTACGCCAATGCTCTTACCACTGAGCTATCCAGGATTCGTCCCATGCCTATGGTCATTCTTCACTCATAGTTTAAGGCAGAGTCTAAGATGGACGTGCGAAAGTCGTCAGCTTATAAACATGTGATTATACAAGATCACAGCCATCTGACGACTTCCGCACGTCCATCTTAGACTCTGCCTTAAACTATGAGTGAAGAATGACCATGGGCACGGGATGAATCCTGGATAGCTCAGTGGTAAGAACATTGGCGTACTAAGCTGAAGGTCCCGGGCTCGATTCCCGTGTCCAGGTGTCATTTTTCAATTTTCAGAATATGATATCTAAGAGGGAATATCCCCACTAAAATGCATTAACAATTGTTTCGGCTATTTGTTTCATTTAAATTATAGTCAAACTCGACAACACTTGTAAATAAAGGCCGCTTTGACTGACAACTGTTAGACATTTTTGCACGTGAGGGGGGTCAGTATATTGGACAAATCTAAACAAATGTCGTGATTATAAACATGTCACTGTCATCCGAATGAAAATATGTGTTTTAGAATGTGCTTGGCGTTCATACGGGCAGACAATGCCACATAAGCGCATTCAAAATATTGATAAACAGAAAGTAAGTTATAAACTTGCATTTTTAAAGCCACAGATATTCGAAAGTTATCCATAAGTATGTTTATCAAAGGAGAAAATATGAACAATAATATTGTGTTTAAACATTAGAATTTGAATTAAAGACTTGTGTTACGTTAACACTTTGATGTAGACATACCTCCCCACCACCACCATGCTACAGCATGAAAACATTAAATCTACCCCCTATCCCACCTCAAAGCGTGACGTGGTTTATGGACGACCCCTAAGCTAAAACGTAATTTATTACTACCAATGGAGTTTACAAGTATTGGATCACAGGTGCCCCAACTAGATTCCAACACGGACTGAGTCTTACTCAAGCATTGACTTAACTGGATAAAGTGATGATTTTTTTCTGTGGATTTTGAACAACGCATATAACGAATTAAAGCCATTTTTGAAAATCTAAGAGGAGCCAATCGATCTTTATGGTTAGAAAAGGGTTGCTTTGCTAATAGACTGACAGAATATCTTGGCCATGTGATTTCATCGGAAAGAGTGAAATTAGACACCAGGCTAGGGAAGCAGTAAGGGAGTTTCTATCCCCTAAGAATGTAAAAGAAGTTCCATATTTTTATAGGTCTAAATAGTTTTTATCGTAGATTTTTACCTTACTATGCCAACATCACTAAACCTTTATCTAAGTTTTTAAAGAAGGAGCACACATTTAAGTGGATTACTGAATGTGGAAAAGTCTTAATATGTTTGACAGGGTTAAACTGGCAAATTCCAGGTGATCCGGGACTATAAATATGATGGTCCTTAGGATATATTAATACATGAGCGTATAACCCTAATGGGTAGTAAGACGCCGTGCTAAATATCATACAAAAAACTTTCATGTTGAACTTCCATTTTATTTCTCACCAACATGTGTATTTTATATTAAGAATCTTGAGGGGACCCCCTTTCCGATTTACTGCTTCTTCAATTTGAAATTTAGTATTCAAACCTTAATTATTCAGGGTAGGTTTTAATACTCGCCTGACATATTTCAGTCTTCTACCACACTGAAAAATATTTTATTTTTATTTTTGGTAATTTAAAACACACTTCCCCATTTTACCAGCTCCCTTTATAAAATTAGATATTTAACAATTATGTTATTGTTGTAGTAATCCTTTTACATTCCTGGCAGAATTAAATTATTTGCTTAAACTAAAAGGTAATAAGTAGTATTTATACATTCTAGACAAATTTCAATTTTATATCACACAGAAAAGTAGTTGTATCTTTTTGTTTAGGAAATTGTAAATCCCTTTCCCCATTTAAACAACTGCGTGAATATTTTGAGTTTTAATACATACATGTATATTTGGGGCTGTCCTTATGCCTGGCAAATTTAAATTTTCTACCATACTTAAAGTATTTTTTCCTATTTATACCTCGGTTTCTCAAAGTATAAATTAAAGATTTAACATTTTCAGCCCCTAATAATTATTTGGAATGCTATATTTGCCTGCTTGCTGAACTTTAGTTTTCTTCCATATTGATAAGTAGTTGTTTACATTTAGTTTTTGAAATTTTGAGCCCTTTCCCATTTTTTCCAACTCACTCTTAGAAATTTCCAATTTTATGAATTAATTTGTTGTCTGTGGTTGTATATCTACCGGTTTGTAAAATTTTAATCTTCTACCCAATCTAAATAGGTTTTCTTTTATAATTATATGCCTCCATTTCCCTGATTCCCAATTTGAAACTCCCCAATTTTATATTTTTATGTTAATATCTTGCTGTCTTTCTGCCAAAAATAATCCCAAGTTTCCCAGCCCAAGGTTTGGGGAAACACGTGATAGTGAATGAGTGGGTGAGATGGTGAAGGGGATTCACCTTTTATTATATAGATAAGCTATAAGTATAGATACGTTATGTATGCGAATAAAACTTTGTTTAAGTCCTCTTCAAATCAATCATATCGATCAATAACAATGTAGTTTCCCACTCTAAACAGTCCGCACTTAGTTTATTTTAACTTCAATTATCTGTTCTTTTGATTGATATCAATAGTAGTGTGATTACCCGTGATCAGATGATTTGGCTTTTACACCATTCAATTTTAATAGGGAAGGCCTTTTAAAAAATACAAACATGACTTGTTGTATTTAAACATGATAAAATTGTACTATTTATTGATTTTTTTTATAGCTATTGATAATTTTAATTGGTTTCAAATATTCTAAGGGCGTATTCCCATCCACGAAACATTAATAAAAGTTCATATGAACATGGGTCTAGAAACACTTATTTTCTGAGATAGGAGGAATTTTATTGTTCGATTAATAATCAATACAATAGAAGAAATAATGCAATTAACCAAGATAAAGTTTAAAACAAATAAATAAAGAACACAAAAAGACAGAACATTTTACTACACAATTATTCAAAATGGTGTCCTCCAGCTTATATGCATTCTCTAAGCCAGCATTCCATTCTTTGTCGTGCTCTGTTTAATACAGCTGAGATGTTACTTATTTGCTCATATCCATTTACTGTACGCTCTCTCAAAACTTCAATATGAGGCATAGTAGTCTCTTAAAGAATGGACTTTAAATGTCTTCAGAAATAAAAACCCATTGAACTCAATTCTGAATATCTGGCAGGCCATTCAACGGATATCCCCCCCAAGTAAAATTCATATTATTTTGAGGGAAAACCTCTAAATATAAAACTAAGGCTTTCTAGAACCATTTTTATATAGACTTTTCTCAATGATTGGTCAATAGGAATACACCCTTAGAATATTCGACACAAATTAAAATACACCCTATATATCAAAAGCGACAGCTACTTATCACATGACTTGACAGAGGAATATGTTAAAAGTAGCTCTAGTCGATTTTTTAGCTAACAGATAATGTTCTTACCATACAAACTGTACTTTACAAATAAGGGATGAACATTGTGGCCACATTCAGAAGGGGAGAATAATAATTGTGTCTCCTTGGAATGGTCTTCCAAAATTACATTTCTCAAACCAAAACCCTAATGAAAATTCTGATTTCTACCCACCATCAAATGATTGTACTGTACATTGGGTGTGTCTTGGGGTTGTTATAGTTAAAATACAGTTTGTGATACATCTCACAATTTAATTGTACAAACAAGCATTAGGTAATAGTTTTATATTAGAAATTCAATAGTTACAAAGTGAGTTATGTAAACATAAAACAAAAGTGTTGTGGGTACAATCATTTCCACTCGTCTATTTTTCAAATTCGTGTGAAAAGCAATCAAAGAGCATCATATCATTATATTTGTATTCAAGTAATTTGGATAGTAAAGAATGGGCTTGGGTTTTATTTATTTTAGATAAGTCCACTTTAGTGCCCATTTAATGGCAAGACAAATTATTTTTTAGCCTAGGAAGATCGCTTATTTTAAAAAGATTCACCAGAAATCGCCAGTAAAGAATCTATGAAACCACACTGTGGCAAGAAATATTTCAAGAATCAGATATCTAACTCTACTCAGAAGTCAGAAACAGGCCCATCAGTGCTCACCAAACACTGCCGATGAATGATTAATCCTTTCTCCGTTAAGAATACTACAAGCGAATTAAATTTTGGATGGCTTATTTTCATATAAGAAGAACATTTCAGAACAAATACAAAATAATTCTTGAGTGGTCAACATTGACAAACGGCTACAATCTTTGACCAACCTCATCCAAAATGTACAGATGCAGCATGTACAAATCTAGAAGCACCTGAAATTTGTGGTGGGAATGTTGAGGTATATATCTTGTCCAATTATATTGGGGTTGTAGGGGAACTGGTGGTCTAGGGGTAAGGTGTCAGACTTCTATGCTGGCGGCCGGGGTTCAATCCTCGGTCCCGGCACAGATTTATCTGATCACCAAACCCTTCCTTCACCTCTGACAAGACATCTTGTGAACGTGGGGAATTCCAGGCCTCCATTGTGGTTCGGATTCCACGTTAAACTGTAGGTCCTCCATTTCATCTCACAATCACCCTACCATTACAAATTAGTGTAAGTGCGTATAACCCGAACGGGTAGTAAGACGCGGTGCTAATAATAATAATAATAATAATAATAATAATAATAATAATAATAATAATAATAATATATTGGCGATGGTTATTAAAATCTGATTTACACGTTTTTTTCCTTCCTATTAACGATGATTTTGTGAAAACAAGTTTTGATTGAAATCAATATTCTTTAACTATTTAAATGGTGACCTGGTGGTCTAGGGGTAAGATGTCTGACTTCTGTGCTGGGGTACGGGGTTCTATCCTTGGTCTCAATCCAGATTTATCTGATTGCCGAACCCTTTCTTAACCTTTGACAAGACGTTTATTAATTACAACTTTTGAATGTGTGAAATGCCAGGACTCCACCGTGGTTCGAATCCCACGTTAAAGTGTAGGTCCTCCATTTCATCTCAAAATAACCCTACATTACACATTAGCGTAAGTGCGTATAACCCGAACGGGTAGTAAGACGTGGTGCTAATAGTAATTTCTATTCAATTTCAATTTCCTTGATTATAGTGCTGGCCAACAGTCATAGGACCTATAACAGGCCAGCACTGAAAGTACACAAGTACCATATAAATACATATATTCACACGAGAAAATAAGATAAACAAAAATGGCTAAATAATCTTATATAACGATTATTAGATAAAAAAAAAAGTAATTAAAAATGATAATAAAAAATAGCAATAATAACAAATAAGTAAAGAGTGATTAAAAGCAGTAACAATATGCAAAAAATAATTCAGAGTATTGTAAATTTAGATATCAGAGGCAGAACCTCTAAATGAAAAATTATTTATAATAATATAAATAATAATTTAACTATTTAAATGTTTTATTTCATTTCAAGAACAAATGCTCATCTACACACAACTTAACACTTTTTTAACTTGTATTTCTAATTGATCTTTAAGACTATAATTAAGGCTATAAATAGGAATTAGATATTTATACTCTAAAAAAACTCCGGGAAATATGAATTCAAATATGATTTTAAGATGTAAAAAAGACTTCTAAAAAAATAAGCTAAGTTTTAAACATATATAAAAATATTAAATAATCATAGTTTTTTTAAATAATATATATTAAAAACCTAATTAGTTTTTTAAATAAAAAGCTTAGCTTTTTTGAACTTTTTTAGTTTCAAGGAATACAGGCCTATATTATAATGCTCATTTAACTTTTTCATCCAATTTAAAATATATTTATGTAGTATGTTCAGGCAGATTGTGTGTATACATTTTGTTTACATATATGTATTATTTATATTATTCAAATATAGGCGATATATTCTATACATATCTATTATTACACATTAATATTGTCTAAAAATCTTAGATGCAAAGCTATATCGTATTTTTGTTAAAAATATATTGGATGTAAATATATACTTTATTTAGATACAAATTAAACATTTACAATGCAAGTAATACAAAGAAATTCTACGTAAACCTAAACTCAAGTCTTCAATCTTCATTGATTTCTCTATTGTCATTATAATTATTATTACTATTTTGTAAAATATAAAATACTTTGATTTATTATTTAATTTACGTATTTTAGTTAAGACTAAATATTTTAAAAATGTTTCCCAATATTCATTATATACTTTATATATATTTAAATATTTGTTGAAACTGAAATAATCACTATATATCAAATTACTAGCAAAACAATTATTTATTTTAGATCAGAAATATTTTGGCAATGTTAATTTTTTAATATATAGAATCATTAAAGAGTTAATGTAGATTACTTAATTATTATTAGTATTAGCACTGCATCTTACTAGCCGTTCGGATTATATGAAATTACGCCAATGTGTAATGGTAGGGTTATTCTGAGATGAAATGGAGGACCTACAGTTTAACGTGGGATCCGAACCACGGTGGAGGCCTGGCATTCCACAAATTCACAAGTTGTGATTAACACACGTCTTTTCAGAGGGGAAGGAAGGGTTTGGCAATCAGATACACCTGTGCTGGGAACGAGATGAACCCCGGAACCCAGCACAGAAGTCTGAAACCTTACCCCTAGACCACCAGGTCACCATTTAAATTACTCAATTAATTTATATTTCTTTATAGAAGCATTTGTGACGTAATAAGAATATTTAGCCTTTTTTTGTATTTGGCACATACATAATACAAACGCATAACAAATTGGATGACAATTATTTTAACTTTATCAAACACATCAATGACTCGTGCACTAAGAGCTAAAGTACAATTGGCTGAAGTTTGCGATTATTACGTGGATAATTTGGTATATATTGGACAGATTAAGGAGTGTAGTTCAGTGTTGTAACTGAATTCAATACAAGATGTTGAGGATTCTGGTCGTCTTGGGAGCTTTGGCTGCGTGCCTAGGTGAGATAACTTGTACTATTCAAGAGAAAAATTGAGACTGTCGGCTAATTCATAATGTAAAAAATTAATATAAATATAATAAAATACATATATTTCAAGAAAAATAAATGTCTAGGTAATAGTTCTTATTTTGACTAGATTATAAATACAGTCTTTTCGATTTTCAAATATAATAGTTATTCATCACCATATTATTAGATTATTATTTTTAGACATAGTGAATTTTGATTATGAATTTTTTTTATTGACCATCAATGTTATTTGTAAATATACTTATTTATTTTTTAAGTAAAATATGTTTCAAATACAATGAGGCATCAAATATTGCATTTTATTTCCTAGCCAATAAACATATTTTATAAACATATACTGTGAAATCCTTGTTAGAAATTTTTATTAAACTACAATAGTTCTAGGAAATAATCTTTGTGTTTTGTTATCCTACACAAGAGTGTTAAAATGTATTCATTTATAACAAAAAAAAAATCAATCTGTTCACTTTCTTAAAACTTTTCATCATTGGAAACACGTACTATGGCTTGAGGTAAGTATATCGACCGAGTAATTTTAAATATTATAATTTTCAAGATGATTTACCACATTCCACCCAAGCAAATGAAGGTGCTTTTAGTTTAAACTAATCCTGACTCATCCTTAACATATAAGTATAGATATGTGGATAGCCTTTATGGTTAGTAAATCGTATCGTAGAGGAGTATATAAAAGTTAAATGAAATATTACTACACATTGAATAGTTTTATTGATACATTTTTATGTATTTTTTTTTTCCAGCCGCGCCTACCAATGAAACTTTGCCCGGCAAGATTGTTGGTGGCACCGCAGCCTCCATCAGCCAGTTCCCCCACATGGTAAGACTCCTCAGCATTCTACTTGCCCACGCACTTCCTGTTTAAATATGATCAAGCAATGTTATATCAATGTTTAACATTTATATTTATTGGAAAATTATGTATATGGTGCAGGATACTAACAAATTGTTGTTCTAAAATAAAACTGATTATGGATCTTACTTTGCATTTAGATGGTTATAAAGCGACTTTATTGTATTTATGGAAACTGGTTGGTCTTGGTTATTTTTAAATAATTAAAACTTTAATAATAATAAGGGTATTTCGCTTAGGTGGCAATAAGAATGTTATGGAGCACCCATCAGTAATGTTTATTTAATAACCTAAGTTTCTCAAACCATCTAATGTAAATGTTACTCAACAAAAAAATGTGAAAATGATAAAATTGTTCATTAAATAAATATAAGACATAGGAGTCACTATTAAAATTTAAAAACACTCCCCAAGCAGCCTTTTGAATTAAAATTAGTTCCCACATACTAGTTTGAAACAAATGTTTCAAGCTATGAAATTATTTACCACAATTTAATTAGTGGTATTTATATTTGTAAGGACACGTTTTAATTATTTTACTAACTTAAAATTTTTTCATACTTTACAAAGCTATCTAATGAAACTTGAGAACAGTTTAAAAAAACCTTAGAATCAAAGTAAACATATAATGGCGATTCGAGTCTGTATTTTCAATATTACAACTATGTTATGAATAAATAGAATATACCCCCACAAAATAGGAGAAAAATATTTATGCGATTTTCTTTTGTTGTCGGTGATAGTGGTGATTATGATGGTTGTGAGATTACCCATGAACATTATATTGCCCCTAAATTTTCCTAAAAATCAATATTAAATGTCACCATTTTTTGCCATGCAATAATTTACCAAAGTGTTTATTCTTTTACACAAGCGAAGATTAATTATTGATGTCTTGCTTGGTAAATAAATAAGTAAAGCCTGATTAATGTATCATTAAATATTAAACTCATTCACTTACTGAACAGAATGTTATGTATAGTTAATTCAAGTGGAAATTTTTCTAAAGTACTTCTAATAAACAAAAAACATATATGACGCAAATTAAAATATTTTTGAAGAGGGCTCTTTCAAATTTGAGCATTTAAAGATTTTATTTAAAAAAAGAAAGTTGACTAGACGTGAGGGTGCAGTTTTATAAATCACCACTAATGATTGGTTTGGAAAAATAGAACATTTGTGCAAGAAACTTTGTGTATTTTAGTGCCTGCAAGTCGGTCTCAATAAAAAAACAGACAAAAGAGTTTAAGATGAACACGAAAAGGACGATTAAGTTTATTATCAAACATATTTGTCAACTGTTTTACACTAATTATTTTAATATTGATATTCAGTGTGATTTCTTAAATATTGAAATACAACTTTTTTAATTCATCTTAAAATAAATTGAATCTTTATATAAAGCCATTTCAGACCTTTAATAATATAACATTAAAAAAAACTAATGATATGTATAATGTTGCTGGCACTTGATTATAAGTTATTAAATCCAATGTCTCCCTATAAAAAGAAACTAATTTGATAACCAGAGCTAGCGAGATAATAAATGTATTGTATTGTTGCAGTTGGCCGTCATGAACGCCAACAATGTCCAGTTCTGTGGAGCATCCATCATCAGCAACAACTGGGCCTTGTCTGCTGCCCATTGCACCATCGAGTGAGAGATATTTTTTTTTCCACCTGGCCTTAATGTGGATTATCTTCCACAAACTATATTAGAGATAAAACTCAGAATTAATCAATATTTAATATATTTCGTGAGACTTAAGAGATAAAAAAATATATCCCATCTAAATACAATCTAGTCGTAGTAAAACAAACCTTTAGAATAAAATATAACCTTTGAACAAATACTTTAATTATACTTTGTAATTTATACATCTATACGCAAGAGAATAATATAATTATTATATAGCTTCTTCAGAGACTACTTTTAATAGCTCATCCCACAGACGATTGATAGATTTATTAGTAATAAGATTATGCCCAAAACCGAAATCACATCGAAGTGTGGTTTTCTGCATTATTTGCTTATTAACAAATAAATTGGTTTAAATGATTTTTAAAAATTCTGTTATAATTTTAAAATGTGATTAAGTGGCTTCACTAGTTTATATTATTCTATGTAATAACGAAAACTAGAGAAACTGCACTACAATGCGACGCCAAGTTTGAGATGTATTACCTACCTAAGTCAAGTGTTTTTTAGGATGAAACGGGTTCATGAGTCATCAACATCATATGTCTTGTACGATTTAATTATATTTACTAGTTTATTAATATTTTTATTTATCAACTAGTCCAAATAACCGTTCGGGATATACGCCTAAGTGCTAAGATAATGGGCTAGGAATTGGGAAGGTTGACTTTAAAGCAAGTGAGCCCACATTTGCGTTGTGATGGATTTGGAAACCATTTAGGGGAAACCACCCTCAATTCACCCGACCGAGATTTTAAACTTGATCTCCCCAACCTCGGCAGTCTAGTTCAATACGAAACTAGCGTGTTAGCTAACTGCGCAGCCAAGGTGGGTGTTTACTAGCTGATTAATTCATTTCACAGTGTTCAAAAGAGGTTAACTTTTGCGTGTAAACATTAGCCTACAGTTTTTCTTCTTTATTGAATAGTACTTTATTTTATATTTGCCCGATCATTTACTATTCTTGGCCAATTATCTGACGTTGCACATTTTAGCAAGAATGCTGAGTTATGATTATACACTTTATATACAATAAAAACTCAAAGAACTTCATGCCTGAAATGTACAATCGTACCAAAATAGTGAATATAAATTACTTACTCAATATTTAAATCAAATAATTAATTGATCAATATTAAAGCGGCATTCTTGGACCTTAGCACCAGGTCATGAAACTTGTTAAAACAGACTATTATAAATCTTTCACTATCTGTTAATATAAAATGTGCTCATAGTGAAGTTATAACTTAATATATACATACTTATTTTAGAGCGTATATAAAAATTAAGAAGTCTGACAAATGAATTTTAATGTAGTGGCAACCAAACACATTATATTTTTTTTATATAAATAGATAGTTAAATGATTAGAAAAGTTAGGGCCTATGTATATTTATATAAAAAAATACATGCAGTGCAGCACATGCTGACTAATTTTACTGGCTGATTCATTTTATATTCCTATTATCTATCTATATTTATACTCGTAAATTGAAAAATGACATCCAGACACGGGAATCGAACACATTATTCTGGCTTCACAGCGTCATTGACCTCCACTGAGCTATCAAGGATTTGCGTTGACACGCTCAGCCAAGAGTCCCGGGCTCGATCCTCGTGTTCAGGTGTAATTTTTCAATTTACGAATATATACTGGATACATCTATAGCCGGTGACAGACTGAGGTTTTGGTAATGTTTTGGTCGATGCGACATTACATTGTTTACATTGTTTCACATGAGAGGGATCTGACTAGTGACACGAACGCCGCGACAGGTTTGAAACGTCGATGTGAGCGTTTCTTGGACGCAGAGACCCCTCTCATATGAAACAATGCACTACACTTAGTGACCCTGGTCGTGGCGTTTGTGTCGCAACGACCAAAACATCCGTCTATAACAGGCCTATATCCGTAACTTAAAGATAATTTCACTCTCTCACACACACACACACACACACACACACACACACACACACACACACCCATACAGACACATACACACACATACATACAGACACTTACACACATATGCACACACACCAATGTTAGCTTTCGTCCATTAAAGGAAAACCGTGCCAGAGAATATACATTAAAAGTAAAAAATAGGGTGCCCTTGCTTGCGGGATGATAACATTTCTTAGATACGGGTGGATTGTAGGCCTACAATTGTTTTGTGTACTTTTAAAAATGCATGCCTAAAGTAATGAGTTTTCACCCGTCAATTTTGACAGATGATCCGAGCATTGACAGCCACATGATGTCGCAAATAAAACCGGCCCCACACGCACAGTATTTCAAAGAATGTGTTCGAAATGTGCGCCACCAACCGCTGTCCATAGATTCAATAAATGCACACTTGCTAGTCGGAGAGCGAAACTATGCATAGAGGCTGTTGGTGCACATTTCAAACAAAGACTTTGGGGCCAGTTTATCTTGGAACAGGTATAAGGTAATTCTTTTAGGCATTTGTCAATGTTTCCTGGTCTATAAATGTATGTTTTAGGCCTATATTCCTTGTAAGTTATTTCTTCATATGGTGACCTGAACCATACAAGTGTGTCTGTGTACGTATGACCGAACCTTGTCATTTTTTCGACAGTTTTTCCGCCAACCAGCTGAGAATCCGTGCAGGAAGCGATTATAGGGCCTCCGGTGGAACTATTTATGCCGTCAGCCAGATCATCAACCACGCCAGTTACAACTCTCGAACCTACGATAACGACATCTCTCTCATCCGTGTAAGAACCTACACGTCATCTATCAATAGGTGGTCAGGGATAGGTTAGGGTTAAAATACTTAGAAATGTGTTAAAAAAAACTTGTAAATAATATTTTTAGCAAAACAACATGGGGAGAATATTTGACTCCGCCAGATTGCTTAGTTGTGTAATTGTTGTGAAAAAAGTAGGCCTATTTTCTATACAAACCACGAAAACAACGTAAACATCACTATCAATGTGTACTTGGACACTACTATTTGAGTCGTGTCAACAATTCAGCTCAGCCATAGGTGGAAGGAGAATTTAGCTTGGGGGAATTTCAAAATCTCAAGTTTATGACATGTTGTTAAGACTTACTATTAGACCCTAACAAATAATAATATTCTTGCTAACCCTCTTCTGATGCCGCGTGGTCTAACGTGCGACTCTCGCAGGAAATTAAACTGTTGGTGACGGTGGAGATAAAGGATCGTATCTCAGTTGGGTATACTGAGGGTGGTTTTCCCAAAATTGTTTCTACTTTACTTCCACGCAAATTCCGGTACTTTTCTTCTAAATATAACGTTCCTAATCCATAAAACCACCAGCGTAATTAGTACATAAGCTTATAACCCAAATTGTTTTAAGACTATTTGATTAAAAAAGTATTTGCTTACACATTATACTAAATCGGGCCCAAATTAGATGCTCCTAAAAACTATTTGTAATGATATCAGTTTGGAGAATTTTTGAAAATTACACTCTTTAAAAGCTATTTATACCCGTTAGTTTTTGAAATTTGGTTACCACTAGAGGATATTTAGTGCAGTCTCTTCTGTCAAGTTTTTGAAAATTGAGTGCATATAAAAGCTTGATTAAAGTGCCCACCAACTTTATTTTTAATAAATTATATTCCCTATAATATATTTGAAGTGGTTCTACCCAGATTTATTTGAAAATTTGGATAACCCTAGAGGCTATTAAGTGTTCTTCGCCTGATTTTTTAAACTAAATTAAACTTGCAATTTTTTTTATCGTACCAAACAAATTATCTCAGAACATACACGCTATCAGTAATTAGAAAAATAATTACTACCTTTTATCTTGTGTTATTCTTAAATAAATACTATTACAAATTTATAAACCTAACATTAAATATTTTCCTTCATTACATTTTGTAATGCTATTGATATAATAAGCCAATTTTTGATCCATTAAGGACATATAGACCTCAAGTTTTTCTCTCACTCATTATTAATTTTTAGAAACAATGGTATTTTACTATTTATTGTAATAGAAGCCTTGTATATAATCGAGTACTCACCGGTAGGATTTTTGGTGGCGTTGGTAAACATTAGCCATATCACCATAAAAACAATAATCGACATTTACTTGTTATTTTTAAAATTATATTTGTTGTATCCATGACACAATTATTCTATAAATTTAAAGTGACACATTTTATTATCCTTGTTCAATGGATTTATTTTATGTTGGGAACTGTACATTGTTAGAGTTGCGGTCCATTGTTGGTAAGAACATTTTGGGATTTGATTATTGTACTCTATAATGGTAAGTTCAGGTCCCACATTGTTAATATTTCACAATAATTACAATACTTTTGCTTTATACTAGAAACTAAAAGGAATCGTTAAAGAATATCAGAGATAATAGTAAATTGGGAACTACAGGCTTATCTATCCAAGGGTTATTAGAGAAAACTTAAATATGAGAGGAAATAGACACAGAGAAGATATATATATATTTGCACCCATGTCTTACTACCCATTCGGGTTATTATCTTATGTACTAATTATGATAGTGAGTTAGGTACTAGGAAGTGTCAATTTAGAGGAAGTGTATTAGCATTTGCGTATAGAGAGTGGGAAAGTGTTTAGGAAAAGCCACCCTCCGTACACCCGGCCGGGATCGACCCACGATATCTCCGTCATAGGTAATCAAATCTATTGCCAGAGTAGCGCCTTAAGCCATGTGGCTACCGAAGCGGGTCACAGGAGATACAGCGGAAAGGGTATTGAGGGTCGACATGTTGGTTTCAGGTGGCGACACCTTTCGTGTTCAGCACGACCGTTCGTTCCATCAGTCTCGGTACAGCTGAGCTGGCTGCTGGGACTTACACCACTGTCACCGGATGGGGAGCAACCGTGGTAAGTAGTTAAAAAAAATATTCTTTATTGTTCACTCAAAATTTACACAGTTTTTTGTAAAAAAAAAAGTTATCTAAATATGACTTCGAAAAAAATATAGCATTTCAAAAAATTACAATAGTAATAATTTTATTTTATGTTTCACAAATAAGGTAAATATATTTCTAATAAAATAAATGCATTTGTAATGTTCTAAAGTATTTAAATAATAAATACAATTTTTTTAAATCCAAGTTCAAGGTTATCTATAGGAGACTTTAACAATAATTATATTAACACATGACTCACAAACTGATAAAATACTAAAACAAACAAAACACTCACGGTCGACAATTCACTGGTAATATAGTTTTGGGAATGGTGATTTAAAGTTAAAAGAAAAATGATGTTTTGTTCCTCAAATATTATTAATATTCCCTCTATAGGCACGTGTAGAGTATTACGTGAAACATAAGATTAACATCTTCTTGAAACTGTTTGCACGTGATGTAGTCCATGAGATGTGTTAAAAGCTTGATCTAATATTACTCTGCAGGCTGGTGGTGGAGCCAGTGCTAATCTCCTACAAGTGTCTGTACCAGTGATAGACCAGGCCACATGCTCCCGATATTACGGTAGTATCACCAACGGTATGCTCTGCGCCGGATACGCTGCAGGCGGCAAGGACTCTTGCCAGGTATGTCTTTAACATACCAATCAACTCTATGATACAGTCGGCTAGAAATTGTAAATTTACACGTACACTATTGCACGTGGATTATATCTGACTAAACAATGATGGAGATAAAGAGTTAATGGAAGCTACAAATACTGAAGAGTGTTAAAATATTAAATTATATTTGGATAAAAACGGCACCGAAAAGGTCATTTTTGACCATTTTAAAATGGCTTCACAGATAAGCAATGTGCACAAATCTTATTTATGTAATAATAGGGACATACTGTAGCTATTAAAAAGAAACTTTGTCGCTCTGTCCTCCATCGTTACCTCGGGAAATTTCGAGTATTCATTCAAATACAAATGGACTGCTCACATTTCTGGCATATCTTAGATCTTTCCTTTTCCCTTTTACTCCCATACCTCGCGCGCGCGCGCACACACAAACGTAGATGCGAACCGGAAGTTGAGTTGGGCCTGCTATTATGAACGCTCTTAAGACCTTTTATCGTAAACGAAGGGCGCAATGGTTTGCTGAAAGGGCATGGATGTGTCTCTCAGAATCAGTGCCTCCCTTAGGGATGTGCACAGGTTGCAGCTGCATAGATGTTTACAATTTAGGGCGCCCCATACTTTCTAAAGTTACAGAGGGGGGGAAACAGTTTGGGGTGGAAAAGATTTGCTCGTGCGCTCGTATAAGAGACTCCCTGTATAAACGATCTAGTAAATATTGACAAAATGTAAAAGTAAATAAAAACATAATCATGTGGTTTGATTTATTGAGTTCTGTGTTTTAACTCCGCCGATTTGCATTTGTCTGTGGTGGATTTGTCTCACGATAACTTTTGAACGCATTCACCGATTTGATTCAAACTTGCCACAATTGTTCTTTGTAAATTTATTTGGATCAATTTCGTTGGGAAGAAAAGCCAACCAAGGGTTGGGAAATTATTCCACCCTTATATGTATAAAAACATGGCTTATAGTAGTAATGAATACATGTATTTACCTTTGAGAACTTTTCCTGATACCTTATATTGTTGAAAATTGGTAATGTTAAAACTACTGTAATAACACTAAACAAAAATTGAGTTTTTTTATTGATTTTTTTGGTGTGGATGAGAGAGTGGCAGATAACTGGGGGGCCCACAAAAAAAGTTTACCCAGTACCCAGAGTGTGTTAAGAATGGCCCTGGTCCACTGGTCTGAATAGTCTCAAGGGTTCTTGTAACGAGAAATGGGGAGATAGGGTGGTTTTTTTTTTTTTACCAGGCGTTCCAATACGAACATATTATTTTTGTACATATAAAATTAAATTTGTTGATTAACTATTGTTAAACTTCGATTGTTATCTGATTGGTATTGTTATGACCGGTCGCCAGTTCATTGAGGATGGTAGCACACACATATTTAAATAAATAGTAAAGATGTACTATTATATAACTGTATAATCTATAACAAAGAATGTGATATAAATTATTTACAAAAAAAACCTTTACATTTTTTCTTTGTAACTGTCTAAGGGTAAAATTCTCTAACTCTAAAATTCATCTAGACCATGGGATATATATGAAAATAAACTTCCCGGAAAAATTGGTAAAGCTTTTCGCTCTCGCTCATAGAAGGTCTCGTGTGGTGATATAATCAGTCAGCTCAAAAAGGGAACGTTAAATACCTCAAATATTTATATTATTATTAAATAAATATCCAGTTTTTGTATGTATGGTACTCTTCGACAACCCTGAAAGGTAGCGCTCTTACCTTGCATTGTTCCACTATGGATCACCTTATAAGATAGAGCCATATCAGGGTAGATGTAATGTGACTTTGAGGTTTTGCTCCAAACATTTATGGTTGGCATAATCTGATAATTTGGAACCATGATTGAATTATAAATACCCACATATAATTTTAGATTCATATATTCACTAAAATGCCTACTATGTTTAGCAAAACTGCACCCTTTTTTAAAGATTTCCATTTTGACGAGAGTATTGTTGGTTCCAGGGTGATTCTGGTGGCCCTCTCATCTCTAGTGGGATTCTGGTTGGGGTGGTCTCATGGGGCGGCGTGTGCGCTGCAGCCAACCAGCCCGGTGTCTACGCCAAGGTCAGCTTCTACAGGAGCTGGATCCAGTCGAACTCTGGGGTCTAAACCAACTCGACACTATTCAAGATTTCTCCCCTTGTTTTGAAGAGAAACTACGGCATTTGAATCGTATTGTCAAAATATCAATAAAATACCATATATGCAAAACATGTGTTTTAAAACTGTCCATACCCCTCTGTTACTTTAAGAAGAAAGCAATAAAACTCAAGAATTGTTTAAATAGTTGAACAAAATTAATTTAAAAAAATCACTATAATAGTATTTATATGAACATGTTTTAGCATTAAATTCAGGGGGATAGGCAGGTAGAACTCTTAATTGAATAATGTTGGAGTAAAAAACTTTTGGCTGCTTATGAATTGCGTCCCAAATGAAAAAAAAAACCACCAAGTGCGTCCCTCTTTAAAAAAAAAGTTTTACATGGATGACAGCCTTGTTTGAAAAATGTTAACTTCAAGCTATAATTCAATAATCTAAATGTTAACCCGTTCTTGAATCTCTTAATTTATATAAGTATTATGACAAATCCAAATCAACTGGGTAAATTGTGTTTTTAGAAGTTAAATTTATAAAAATGAGTACACCATTCATTTTTTCTGATAAAATATTTGAAAATTTTATATTTTATAACCTTACATTTGACACTGATACTCTATATCTTTTTCAATGATAAATATTTGTAACATACAGCATAATCTTCTGGGAAATGTAAATCGAGACATTTCACTGGTTTCACACTTCAAAATTTGCTCCCTCATGGTGGCTTCTTTGTATACCACTTTTCAGCCTCTCTATCTTTACTGCTTACAGGAATCGCAGTGTACACTTTCATTAGTTTAAAAATGTTCATGTGTGCTGAGTATAGCATTCCATTTATTTTGGGATGAAAAAATTCACAGCCATTTTTATTGCGTGATGCAGAGAGTAATTGATCTGTACAGACACGGGGTGAAAATTTTGCAATTTTTTGTTTACGTACGTTTCTAAAATTCAGTCAGTAGAGCTTCTTACTCTGTCATCGCTGGGATTGATTGCCAGTAAAGCAGTCGTTCACGTCATCGCGATTCAGGAACGAAAGTCCAAATAAATACTCTTATTTTAAAAACGGTTTAATTTCAGAATCTGTATCATTATATCCTCAAATATGGTTTAAATGTTGGATTTTCCTCCCCCAACTTTAGCCTAAATGAAACTTACAGCATATTATGATTTATGAATATAATAATCTTCCCACAGCTTTATGAATAGCCTCTTCAATATAAATGAGTAAGCCCACTATATATGGAGCAAAATCCAAACTAATTCAAAGAAATTTTAAATTTAAATGTTTAAGCGCTACAGTGTAGGTTTACGGTTTTGTTTGAAAGAAAAAATAAGACAAAAGGAGTTTATATGTAATCTTTACTGCCCATAGGGACAATAATTTCAAAAACAGCTTTGGAGGAACTTGGAATGTTCCGTTCTTATAAATGGTGCTAAGCTGTTCCAAAAACTGCAATTTTGTTGTTGTTATTATTATTATTATTATTATTGTTAATGTTAGGTATTCTGTCTTACAACAGGTCCATTCCTTTTGTCAGTAAACTTAGATCGCCAATTTCCCCTGTCCTCTGCCTCCTCCTTCAGTTTCCAGAATTCTCTTCATTCCTTCAAGTCAGCTATTATTTTATTCCTCCTTCTTCCCAAGCTACTTTTTCTCTCAATTATTCCTTCTATGACATTGTGGAGGAGACAATTTGTTACCTTAGGGGGAAAAAAGCCAATTTGGTTCGCGATCATTCACTAGTAAAAAAGTTCGTTCCTAACTCGTAGTAGTGTCGAATATTTCAAAAGAAGAATGCTGTTTTTCAGTGTTTTTGATAATGTGGATAGAACCGAAGAGTGGATGCCTGATAAGACAAGCTGGGACGCAACTAGTTTCTGACTAAAAAACTTGGGACGTAGGTAATTTGGTTACGTAGAATTATCAGGACTCATTTGGTGTGCTTATTATCAGATGATTTAAATTAGAGACACAATTCCAATGCCACAAAATTTTTGAAACCAGAAGTTACTAAGTGTGATCATTGAAGCCTAGACTATATATTTTTTTGTTTAAGTTAATTAATTGTATCAACAATTTCTACTTCAACATTACCCGGACCATTGTCTAACGCGCTACTCTCCCAGTAGACTAAACTACCATTGACAGGAAGATCGAGGTTCGAATCTTTGTCGGGTGGTTTTCCCAATATGTTCTTCCACTCTCCCTTCACGGAAATGCGGGTACACTTCCTCTAAATATAACCTTCCTGAAACCTTAAATCCACTAGCGTGATTAGCACATAAGCGTACATATACAGGTACTAAAAAAAACATTACCCAGGTAAGTGGGCTTTAAACCCTTCCTTCTTTTAGCCCAAAATGACCTAATTAAATGTTCTCAAATAATTTTAATTACCACTTCTTGATTGCTACATACAAAAGAACTAACTTCAAATAAAGTATATTATGGATTGTTGTCAATGTGGTCTATCAGTCAGAATTCCTGGATATAGATTCAGAGGTCCTGGGATCGACTCCCGACGCTTCCAGACTCTCTGTAAAGCAGTGGGTCTGCAACGGGCTCAACTCAGCCTCGCGAGGACAAATAAGGAGCCAATTGAATGAAAAAGTAACGGGTCCAGTCTAGAAAACTGAGATTAATAGTAGGATGGTTCGCTGACCACTTGACACACTCTATCTGCGAAAGTTGTAACTGTTATCGCCGACAGACGGTGGCCGCTTGGTCAGAATGTCTAGAATGTGGGATGACACCATGGCCTTTCTTTAACAATAAATTCTGTGGTATTTTAAATTTGTATATTTATAATAATATCACATAATATGTTGGGAGCGAAAAATTAGATTCATGCAAGGTCTACCATTTAGATCTCAAAATGGGTATATGGGATTAATACAAAAAACCATCGGTTTGTTAGCAAACATTAAAATTACACAATGTTAGATAAGACATTCTAACTAGAGTAAAGCCTTTATGCATGTCAAGGAAAATAAACAGTACAGTCAACTATACATCTGTCTATATTAATCTTTGCAACAAAAAAAAAGTATATTTTATTTTACCAAATTTTTTGGGTTATTCGCGTGGCTACAGTGTTTCCACACCCTCATACTCATTACCACCATCATCTCATTTCATCGTGACATTGATGAAGCCTTCACGGAAAGTATGTGGGAAATCCTCTAGCCAACGTTAAGCTAGTACTGGCTATATTTCCACTACTGGGCTACGATTGATGTAGAGCAGACGTGCAATATTATTATTATCATACTACTGGGATAATAATGAAAAGGTTAAAGTTCGAGAATCTGTCTCCACATTTGAATGGAGGGATTTTAGAAGTTGCAATCTTAGATCATTCCAATACTGAAAGGAAACAATATAATATATTAGATAATGTGTTTATGCCTGTTTGTATATTGTGTTAGCACTATAATTACCTGTGTCAGTGGCCGGATGGCTCAAGTTTTCACTCTCGTGGTATGGGCCTACTGATGGTGGGTTACTGATGAAGGGAAGATCACGGTTCTGATCCCGATTGAGTCTACCGAGGGTGGTTTTAATAAACGGTTTCACGCTATCCTTGCACGCAAATGCGGGCATATTACCTCTGAAATGCTTCTTCCCTCATATGTACCCCATTGGAGTAATATTCATGTATGTGTTTAGCCTGAACAGGTAATGATACGCGGTATTAAAACAAACTTTAGTTACAAAAGCATGAAACCTAGAAAGATGAAACTTTCCATACTTAAAATACCCTAAGGCTATACAACTCAAGCATGTTTTTTATGCATACACTGATAGCTTGACGCCCCAAACCATGTAAACAACATTAAATTCTCTATCAATATGCAATATTTAGTAAATTATTATTCGGTTTACTGTCTAGCTTGATAGTTAAGAAATTTGGAAATAAATTTCAATCGCACATAAAAATTACTAGGAGATGTAATATAATTACTTTTATAGTTTATATCATTATTATTATTAGCACCGCGTCGTGCTAACCGTTCGGGTTTTGCCCACTTACTAATATGTAATGGTAGGGTGATTGGGAGATGAAATGGAGGACCTACATTTTAACGTGGAATCCGAACCATGGTGGAGGCCTGGTATTCCCCAAATTCTATAGTTTAGATCGTTGTTTCGTATTTCCATTGTTAGCTGCAAAGGGTTTCTCTCTAAAATCCAAAATTACACTTGTAACGTTCCACTTCTATATTTTATTTTCCCCGTTTTGGTAGTCCAATGGACTAAAAGACGTCGCTTTCGCAATCAATTGAGCTGTTGATGATGGGGATATCAGGGCTCGAATTCTGGTTTAGTGTACTGACCCCCACCTGACCGGAACCCCACTTTATACGCCATTGTAAAAAAAAGAAGTTGAATTTAGTATTTAAAAAAAAACTATAAGATGGGTCATAATTTCGATCTTGGGATTTTAAAATTGTGACTTAAAGGTTAATGATATCCTTTAGTGTATTTTAACATTGGAATGTGTATGGCTGAGTGTAAAATCCTGTAAGCCTATTTATCCCAAATGTTTGTGTCAAGATAGTTAATATTACCAATGGTTTGGCTATGTCTACCGTTGTCCTGTAATGTAATCTATCAACATTTATCTATGGCTTTGAAATAATTTGAACCTTATAATCTCATTATTAGACTCTTATTTTCTTAGCCATTACGTCACTAAAGGCAGAAGCGTAACTGATTGGAATAATAATGTTTTGTTGGATGTACTGTACATTTAATACTAAGTAGAGACGAAACAAGTCTTAGAATAGTCTCTAAAATTTATCTATGATTATTAAAAATGCTTAAAAAGATATTACTCTACACATACAATGATTGTAAAATACTTTAAAAGTTAAATAGATTAGTTTTTAAAATAAAAGTGTTAAATAAATGTATACTGCAAACTAATTTCAGATAGAAATTTATTTAATGTTCAACCATAAATAAACAAAGAGTCATGTAATAATAATAATAATAATAATAATAATAATAATAATAATAATAATAAACAACTAATTATTTTTTAAATAAATAACTAAAAATATACGAGCTAAAAGTTTAACTATAAAATATCAGAGGTGTTAGTGGAAATAACAATAAATACACACCCTTTTATATATCGATATCTCGAGATCGAGTTTATAACAACATACTTATTTAATATCGCATGCCATGCTCAGTGATATTATATTGTTATCAAGTAAAATCATATTTATTCATTAATGTGTCTAAAATGTGTTTTTAATTTAGTAATTAGTATTATTTGTTTGTTACATTATGTTTATCAAACATACTATGATATTGTTAGTCACGATACTATTCTCGTCAACAGGTTAGATAATAATTTCCGGAGCAGCATGATTGGTACATTGAACATAGTTAATTCATTTAACCCTTTTAAAAGGCAGTCCATTTTTTAGGTTAAGCAAAATTCATCAAATAACTATCCATACAAATTCCAGAATGTATTCCGCCTCGTGTTTTAATTCACACAGAGGATGACCGAAATCTTTAGCTTTAGTAACATTTTGCCTTTACATGTTAGTATATAATAATCGGTTGCCATATTTGCTTTTAAAGTTGAATGGAATCTAGTATACACAATACTATGGTTTTTACAAACAACTATGACTACCATAGCCACAACACAAGTACCGCAAGAAAGCTACACACGAAATTACAATAACTCTCTCAAGTATGGCTGCAACAGCACAAAGTAATCAGTTATCAAAATCTATAACGATCGCCCAGAAAAGTTAAAATCGTACAAAAATAAACTTATTCAGATATAAAATAAAGGAATATTCTTTAAATGTATCCAGAAATTATCAAACAGGGAAGTAATCAAACATATATTAACTTAGTAAAAAACTATTTAAAAAAATTGTTTCAAAAAGTAATTGGTGAAACTAGGAGTATTGTGCACTAGACTTAGTGTTGTAATCAATCTTGTATTAAAAGTTGAATTTACGAAATAATATATTATTGCGATTGTATTATATCGTAAGTTTACATCTAATTCCCTAAATGAACCATGAATACAAACATGTGAATCCTTATCTATTATTACAATTTATTGATCTGGCTTGTGTGTACTGTCAAGCTCCTTATCTGTGATTACTATTTATTGATCTGGCTTGTGTGTACTGTCAAGCTCCTTATCTGTGATTACTATTTATTGATCTGGCTTGTGTGTACTGTCAAGCTCCTTATCTGTGATTACTATTTATTGATCTGGCTTGTATGTACTGTCAAGCTCCTTATCTGTGATTACTATTTATTGATCTGGCTTATGTGTACTGTCAAGCTCTTTATCTGTAATTACTATTTATTGATCTGGCTTGTGTGTACTGTCAAGCTCCTTATCTGTAATTACTATTTATTGATCTGGCTTATGTGTACTGTCAAGCTCTTTATCTTTGATTACTATTTATTGATCTGGCTTGTGTGTACTGTCAAGCTCCTTATCTGTGATTACTATTTATTGATCTGGCTTGTGTGTACTG
>CABEEJ010000446.1:0-14324 GCA_901482245.1 Timema douglasi
TCGTGCGCCACACTATTGTGCACTCATACTGTTGGTTATGAGGTTAGGCCTAAACAAGCATGATATTTTAAACATGTTTTGACAGTAATCAGGGAATGAAATAATATTTATAAAAACATGGAATTGAGTTTAAAACCACGGCACCCTTTACAGATGAACAAAATGGTAGAGCCGAGCTTGACATGAGAGCTATAATGGAAAGTGCACGCTCACTTCTATATGCAAAAATCATGCCACCATATCTATATGAAGGAGCAGTTAACACAGCCATGTATATTCAAACATAGCTCCAACCTCACAAGCACTTAACTTTACACTATCTTAAACCTGAAGTGAAAAATCCCAGTAATGTCACAGCTAAGAACTTTAGGCAGTGAAGCATACATGCATGTACCAACAGAATTATGTAACAAACTAGTGTCGAAAAATGAGAAATCTACCTTTGTGAGATATCATAGAATCTCTACCAACTTATTGTCCATTGGATCAAAATACATAAAAAAATTAGTCTAAAAAAATGTGTTTTTCAACGAAAACACAAGTATTTTCAACCCACAAAGAAACACATTTCCAGTATTAACAAAAAACATACATCATTACAATAGGAGGATGTACGCCTAAAACATCCTGAACAGTATGCTTGTTGAATCTGACATTTAAATTAATTTTATTTATTTATTATAATCACAAAGTAACTTAGAATAAAAAAAAATATATCAAATTAAAATTAAAGTCAATTATAATCAAGGTATCACAAAGTAATGTAAAACTAAAAGAAATTATTTGTTTCGACCTTTTGCCTTAAGAGCTAAGATCAAAGAGAACAGCAACACTTATGTTGGAAGTCACTTGCATCTTATAAGTAAGTTAGAATATAGAGTTTATTCGTATCATAGATCTCATTTGTATCATGAAGCTTTCAAGCTATGGGTGTGTTGGCTAAGAGTTGTAATGGAAAGCAATCACTTAGTGATACATAAGCGAGGCGCACATACACTGTTTGGACACTTTGTAAAATGTTTTAAAGACTGAACATTTGAATTAATAAATGAAAACTTTGCTTGTGAAACTTGTGTTTTTAATCAATGGGTAGCAAAACATTATTGTGTCAAAAGTTTGAAGATCATGGCACGAGGTGGCACAACAGGCTCATGAAGAACCATAGCAAATTCAAGCCAGTTATGAGTTGCACCCAAGAGATGACATCAGGCCTCCAAAATGCTATGAACTCATTCTTGGGGAAATAGCTGTACCACAGAATTACAAGGAAGCCACGAAGAGCTCTGATGCAAAGTAGTAGACTGGTGCAATTAAAGAATAAATGAATGCACTGGTACAAAACATCTAGAAACTTGTGTCTTTAGCTTCAGGAAAAGTGCTATAAGTTCAAGTAAATTGTACAGCGGATGGAAACATCTTATGATATAAATCAAGACTGTTTGCTAAAGGTTGTGCACGTAGGGGAAGAGTCAACTACAATAATACCTATTCCCCTAATCACTGTTTAATTCATGATGTGTTTTACTCGCAATAGTCCACCTCGGTGGTCTTGGGGTAAAGTGCTTTCCTCAGAGCTAAATTTTCATGGGTTCTAACTCAGTCAAAGTCGATGGAATTTTCCTTGAGCGATAAAAATCCTTAGCACAACTTCCTTCAGAGGGAAAGTAAAGTCTTCAGTCCCATGTTGAATGTGGCATGTGAAATAACCCAGTAAAGTACCTATATGAAAACATCTTTCCCGGAAAAATTGGTAGAAACTCGCTCTTGCTCATAGAAATTCTCATATCCTGATATAATTTGTCAGTTCAGAAAGTGCATGATAAATACCTTAAATAAATAAATAAATAAAAGTATTCGCAATAGCACCACAGAAAAATTGTGGAATTACACGATTTGATGTGAAAACAGCGTTTTTGTATGGTGAACCTACAGTAGACATCCACATGTTTCTACCAGACTGAATCAACATTGACCAAAACCTCTTCTGCAAGTTAGTAAAGTCCTTACAAGGCCCAAAACAATCACCACACTGCTGGAATGAGAATGTTTTCCGTTTCCTTAAAAAGTTTGGATTTATTCAAAGTAGTGCAGATAAATGTGTTTATCAAGGCAAGTTCAACAGAACAAAGGTTCTACTTGTATTTTATGTTGATGAAGGACTTATCATGGCTAAGAACAATATAGCACTACAACTTCTGCTCAGTGAATTGGAGACAACTTTTGAAACTACTATCTTTAAGCTAAATTATTTTGTGGATATAGAAATGAAACAAAATAATTTTAATGGCTTGATATTTATATATCAGACAAACTAAATCAACTAGACAATTAAAAGATTTAAGCTTTAAGATTCTAAGCAAAGTGATATTCTGCTGATCCTCACACTCGCTTAAGCTCAAATTAAGGGCGGGGGGAAGTGAATAAAAGTACCATATCAGGAAGCTGTTGGCAGATTAATGTTTGCTACATTAGTTAACCATCCATATGCTATGCATGAAGTAGAAAATGTGAGCAGATATTTGGCAAATCATGGAACAAGCCATTTGAATGCAGTCAAACATATTTTAAAGTACCTGAAAGATACATCCATCTATAGTATTGAATTCAAAAGGAGCCAAAACCCACATATATTAATTGTCTTTTCAGACTCTGACTTTGTGAATGACTTGGACACCCTACGCCCGACTTTTGGCTCCTCTTTCAAATTACTAATGGCTCTGTAACATGGGTCATTCAATGTCAAAGTACAGTTTGCTATTTACAACTGAAGCAGAGTACATTGTTGTATCAACTGCAGCCAAAGAAGTAATCTGAGACATCTACTACAAGACATAGGGTAGACAGTGGGAGAGATCACAACTCGATTAATATACTGTCAAAATGCATTGTTTTTGGTCTGTTACTCAGAGTTTCACAAACAAACCAATCACATAGATGCGGGTTACCATTTAATATGTGAGAAGTACGAGAATGATGAAACTGAAATCAAACATCTACCCTATAAAGAGCAGCCTGCAGACATAATAACCAAATCTCTTTCACGAGATCCTTTTCAGACACTTCGTACTGCCGTTAGAATGGCAAAACTAGAATGCCAATAATGCCATTTATGTTGACATGTATTTAAAGTGTTGGTTCTTTGTTTTCTTTGGGGAAGCTTAGTGTTTTTAAAATGGTATTTTCAACCATTTGTGCAAGCATAAACAAACATTAATCATTAATTTATTGGGAGTATTGATTCATGATTCAAATATCGTGCTTGTATAGTCCTAACCTCCATTGGCCAATGAAATGTGACTGTGTTAGTGCACAGATTTGTGTCACATGCCTTTGTGAACATCTGAGATGGTTAGTGTGTTGTATAATCATGTCTACACAAACTCATAGTTATTGTGTGTTCTTTTCGGTCATATAAAACTTAACATTCCCCCATTCCTCCTCCACACTTTGCATCTCATCCTTGGGCATTACATTTCTTGACTTTCTTAGATACTGTTCTCTTTTCTCATCATTTTTAAGCTTCTACGCCCTTATCCCTAGTTCTTGTTTTGATACTTTTTCCTTCATTCCCACTCCCCTATGTCTTACACCAGCAACCTGTGCTCACTATTTAGAAACACACTTGGCATCACCATAAGTGGCCTTTTAAAGTAATTTATTACTGACCTTTGCTTCCCATCTTGACTTTATTTAGTAATTACCTAACACTCTTTTCCCATAAACTGTTCTAATTTAATTCTCAAGATTGTCCTTGTATTCTGCTGGGCATACACTTGTATCACCTCCACCTTATTTCCTATATTAGTTATTATCAATCTTATTACAAGTCATTCATACCTTCCACCTCCACCTGAAAACCTTCTCTTACTACAAAACCTATTTTGTTTCTCCTTCCTTCATCGTTTCTCATCCAGTACAACATGTATCACAAATTGTTGAACTTGAAATATATTATCCTTGTTGTAATAACTCTTTCTCGCACTATGTTTAATTTTCTGGTTCTTTTACCAATAAACTATCTCCTCCTACATCCTGTTAAGAGGATAAAAGAGAGAACAGTTAGTGTTTGCAGAAGCAACTCGGTCTAAATTGTCAAGAGTCTCCACTGGCTGTTCTTTAAAACTTACTTTTTCCCCAGTAAGCAGAAACCTCCCCTTACTCCAGAATCCTCACTACCCTACTTTGTTGCGAAGAAATAGTTTTAAGGTACAAAGAACAAGGCTTATTTTCCACTGACAGTATAAAAATAGTTTATTTGGTACTTTCATGTGCAAATCAGATGATTGGAAATTGACTGTTGGAGCATGATTCTCTCAATTCACTACTGTAACCCTGTTAAGTATGAGGTGAACTAGTCACAAGATTGACACACATATATGGTTTTAAGCGTGGTTTATTTCAATGAAGGGAGGAAGTTACACTTATAAGACAGGTGGAGAGTTACAGAGTAGGAATGCCTGAGAAGGTGTAGTGAGCAAGAAGGGTTCTGCCTCAGTGTACTAGCTACCAGAGGTCAATCTGCTCACTCGTGCATCTGACTTTCTTTAATATTTTCAACATGAGTCTGGCCATCACTGTATTGAGAATCTATTCCACGGGTCTGAGAAAAACACCCACAGAATCTAGGTGGGTTGAGGCTTTTTTATTCAATTCTCAATTTGTATCAAAGTTTTAAATAGCTGATATTGTTTATATTGAAAAATACTATTATTTTGTGAATATGTATAAGTACAACATTATACATTATAAATATTTTACAAAATGTTTTAGTGCCAACTTGCACAAGTTATTTCACTCTAAACCAGTGGCGGCTCGTAGCTAAAATTAGTGGGGGTGCTGCTCCAGAACATTTTTAGCCTTTGTTTTAAAATTGTGTAAAAGGAAAAAAACTTGTATAAAAAGAAAATTTATTCAGGAAATTCAAGCTTGATCTATTCATTTAAAAATGAAATACATTCTTCTTGTTTTAATTTGCGCAAAAAGTTCAATAATTTTCTCCTTGATCCAGTGGCGGCTCATCACTTTAGAAGCTGGAGGGCGCAGCCTGTTTAATTCATAAATTATTTCTAAATGATATATTTAAAAGAAGACACAAATTTCGGAATATGTTTTGCTAAATATTCATTTAGTTAAACTCAAAAATTAATATCACAATCAACATGCAAAGATAAAAAAAATAAACTCCCCCCAAAGGACGTGGATGTGTTGTAGAAACTCTGTAGCTGTGTAATGTGCATAAATATATAGGTATGTATGTTTTCACTTTGTTACCGTACAAAATTCAGGACATGGTCTACCTAATGATTTCAATTCTCTTTTTTGATCAAGAGTTAATATTGCAATATTCGTTGTCTTAAGCGCGTGAATTGAACTATTAATATTAAGCCTAGCTACAAATAATATTAAAACAAATAACTCAAATAAACATTATCCTAAAATAACCCTATATAATATTATTATAAACACACACACCACACACATCCTCAAGATGCAGGAGCACGCAGGATGACTGACAACAACTATTGTTGGTCACGCTATAGAGTGCGCCTTCAAAAGAAGAATAGGTAATGCTAGCTAGCTATAGCAGGATGGGGACAATGGGTTAAGGGGAGGGAAGGTTTGGTTTCACAATGTCAGGCGCTGACCGTCGCGCGCCTGACTGCAATGCCATTTGAAGACAAGACGTGAAGGGGTGGGAAGGTTTGGTTTCACAATGTCAGGCGCTGACCGCCTCGCGCTCAACCGCATGCCATTTTAAAAACATTGCCTACTATTACTTAAATCAAAAACATATTTTTCTTGAAACTATTATGGCAAGATAAAATTGTTGTGAGAGTGTGAATAATAACTTTAAAAGGAACTGGGGATTCGTGGGAATGAACAGAACAGAAAAAAAAAAGAATCAAATATAATAGCTGGAAGCAGAATAATAATCTAGTTCTACACTCTTCTACACTCTATCACATTCAAGGATATGGTACATGTTTTTTAAGCACAAAACACGCTGAGTAAAAAAACAACTTCCTTCTACCATCACGCCAGAGCCGGAACTGTGAAAGAAACAGTGCTCTCTCTACCTGGCAGTCCCGCCTTCCTCCCCGCCCTCCTCCTATGTGCACATGCACACAACAGCCAAACATCACGTCGCTAGCACTGTGAAGCGCACAGTTCCATACAAAGATTTTTGTATATTTTCTATAAACTGGGGAATGGCTACTGAAGTACTGACATTAAACTTAGGAATATATATTGTACTACAAAAATAAAGAAAGAATTAAAGAAAAAAGGACTCACTATATTAAATGTTATCGATAATATCAAGTGGAAAATAGGGGGTGCCGCAGTTCCGCAGTGCCTATACACGAGCCGCCACTGCTCTAAACTGATAACTCAATCAAAACTTCACACTAGCAATGAACAAAGAGTGCCACAGACGTCAAATGATCTCCTTAGATGGATAGAGAAGTAAACCACGCCAAGGATAAATCACCCAGAAGTGATGCTGTCAGTGACAACAATATGGGAGTTTGTTGTGCCGCAGGAGACTACGAGTCCCGGCGGTGAGTCTGACTCCAACTCCACCACCACCACTCCCAAGACGGTGGTGAGCAACCAGTCGTCCCTTCCCCACCACTCCCCCACCCCTAGCTTGGGCAGCGAGGGTGGTGGGTCAGACAGGGAGCAAAGGCCTTCCACGCCCAAGACCACCTCCAGGCTAGCACGCTCCGTCACGCCTGTAAGTCACATGGCTACATACCCGCCCCTAAAATATTAAAGCTGAACAACCCGGTTTCTCAACTTGTTAGTTCTTGTTACATTTATTTTTAATAGATTGGAGCTGTTAGCACCTGTGATCAATCTTCTGATTGTAACATTATCCCTGTCAGTAGCCAATTAAGTGTTGTGCTCCATTCACATACTAGCCACTCACAAAGAAGCCTATTCTACAAAAACTAACCCCTAATTATAGTTTTACGTTTGTTGATCACTGGTGATCAGTGTTTTGTGAGTTTTATAAAGATTTGAACATAATGGACTTGTTTCTAAAATACTGTCGATTTATAGAAAAGGCTACAATGATCATTGGATCATTGATCTGTCTTGTATTAAAGTAGGTGCACAATATTATTTACCTGTAGTATTCATTGCACACCTGCGCTGAAAAATATTGCTTCAACTTTATGGATCATGCTCTGCTGATACCTCTTAAGTTATTTATAATATGACTGCATTCACCATTAGCTTAGAAGCCTGTATTTGTCATTGTCCTAGAGTTAGTAATGTATCTGTTAGCACTTACTTAGAATTAGCACTATCTGCCACTAACTTAGAATATGTGCATTTGCTGACGCAATAGAATAACCGCATTCAACACTAACGGAGAAAGCTTATAGTTGCAGGCAAATGTGAAATTATTCAGATTTATAAAATTATTTATTTTGTTTTTATGTTTGTAAGTTGTATTTTAAGTTGTTTAAACAAATGATTTGAGATTGTATTTGGTTTGTGGCTGAAATTCTGAGGCCAGTATTTACAACCAGGGATTAAATTAGCTAACTTAAAATAGCTATTCCACAAACACTACAAGTTAAATCTACAATGCTGCCAACATCAAGCCGTATGTTTAGGTAATATTGGGACTGTTATGGCCCTCCAGGTTCCGCCACCAAGCCCTGGACCACAAAGACAGCCCAGCATTGGGCAGGTGTTGGCCCGGACCTCGAGTTTCGGGTCCCCAGGGAGCAGCAGCGTGGGTGGTGGGGTGACTCGCCAGGGCAGCCAAACCTCACTGTTTGAGCAGTTTGCGGTGTCTGCCAAGGAACTGGTCCGAGAAACCACCAGACAGAGCAGCCAGGACGGACTTCTTGCTCACATGGACAAGGTATGACAGACACAATCACTAGCTAATCTAAGGCTATTTGAACAATTGGGGGAATTGTGAGGACTTACATCAACATGAAAGACCCTGTGAGACTTGAACCCTAATCTCCTGGTTCATAGTTGAGTCTATTCTTTGACTAGGTTGGTAATGCCATGACTAAAACCCAGAGGGGCAGAGTTTGACACTGATTGGATACGCTTGTGTTTTACTTGCTCTTGTTTTGCATTATGCTGCCTTGTAAATAGAAGTAATTTCCTCCCCTACTAGCCATCTCTTCCCTCCTTTACTTACCCTCTTCAGCTATATTTACCCTTTCTCTTCCATCCTTTATTTCCCTCTCCTATAATTCTCCTCCCTCTCCCTTCTCTATCTTCTCTCCTTAAATTCACCAATACTCATATACTTTTCCTCCCCCCTTACCTCTACTTATCCAAACCCTCTCACTCCTCTACTTTCTTCTTTCCCTCCCTCATTCACTTCTCTATTTCCCCTCAACCCTTTCCAACACTATTTTTCCTCTTCCTTCCTTCTAATTGAGAAACTAATTCTCTCTTTTTTTTAATTCTAATAAAAAAGATTCAATAAAGAGTTGGGGATTGTCAATGCATTATAGTGTTGTATATGTTTGTATTTCACTAGTAAATGGACTTCTGATGTGTAGGGCATTTTAGAAATATCTAGAAAAAAAAAACTATTTGTAGTTTAATATGCTCGAATTTATATATTTGTGCTTGTGTGTTGTTGGCTGTGAAACTTAAATGTACATAATGTTTGTTCCCATTTTACTCTCCATTTACCTTGTAGACATTCATTCTTATAGGGGTGTGCGAAGTTTCAAAACTTCAACATGGTTTCGAAAAAAAAATTTGTTTTAAAAACCATGAATGTTCATCAATAATGGTCAATTATTGCCAATCTGAGCTGTTATATACAGTACAAGATAATATTCATGCGGGAAAAAGTTTTAGTAGTTGATTTGTAAATTGATTGATTAGAATTAAACTAAATATTAGAAACATTTGTGCAATAAAACATTTTACAAGTAATTTTAGTGGTACATAAAGTTATATAAATAAACAAAATATAATATTTTTTCATGCATAAATTAACTAACAAAATATATTCTAATATTGATTCAGCTTGGAGAATATTTCTTATATCTGATTCTATTTTGCTTGGAATTGAAAAAGTGCACTCTGCACACCCCTACATTCTTATTTTAGTTAAATTCAATTTATCCCTTCAAACCAATAATATATTGGATTTTAAATTTTTAATCAAACTACACATTAGCCTAAGTACCATAACAAATACAAGCAAACTAAATGTATATAGCATAACAATAAATATTTCTTTCATTTCCAAGAAAACTATACAGTCCACACCATAATTTACATAAGCACTTTGATGATTTTGTTTATATTCATGACATTCCAATTCTATTTTATTAAATTTATATATATATATATATATATATATATATTTTATTAAATTTACATAAATAGTTCACATTAATGCACATAATTTAGGTTACAATATTGCCTAAAATTTCTTCTAAGCTTTAATCAAAAAACGGCAATAGACAGTCTCACCAAATGGGCAGGAACTTGAAACTTGGACCAAGAGCTTATTTTAATGCTGTACCACTGGGATACCTAGGTTCTTGGGAGAACCTTTCCTCTTGGTTTCAGCAGTGTTATTTTCAAGCACCAGGCTTATTGTTGGCAAAACTTACTGATTGACTAGTGGTGTTGACTCCACTCCAGGCCCAGGGGGATACTAGAGGGACACCTCCATTGGGCCCCAAACAGGAGGTGGCCCCACACTTACAACTCGCAAATACTGTGTGTGTCTGACAATATTTGCAATAAATAAATCTGTGAAAGTTAACCAATTCTGGTAAAAACATTATAAAATATAAATGAATATATTATTGATATAATAATAATAATTTCAATTTCCTTAATAATAATAATAATAATAATAATATAATAATAATAATAATAACGATGATTATAATAATAATAATAATAATAATAATGATGATGATGATGATGATGATGATGATGATGATGATGATGATAAATAGTAATAATGTGAATGGACGATAGAAGACTAATTATCTAAGAAGGCGGTAAGGGCAGTAAAAGTGGTAAAGATACCTAGGAAAAGATCCCAAATGAGATTATATACTAAGAGGAGATACAATTCTTGTAAAGAAGAGGAACAGACTGGCGCGACAGAGTAAAGTGAAACTTGTTAATATCCAGACCTGGCAGAATGGTGGAAGATGGAAATGATTATGATGATTATGATTATTATTATGATGATAATGTAAGGTCTTCAATATGGCAACTGATTCTAAATCACAAAATCTACTTCAACAATATTATACAAGATATAGCTGTCGTGAAAGGGAAAAGAGTATTATAATTTGTGATCTTCAGTGGATAATTTATGTTCTAATTTTAGTGTTGATAAAAATCTTACAAACCTGATTGATATAATATATCCCTCTATGCCAACGGTTTCCAAATTGTGGTATGTGTAGCACCAGTGTTACATACAATTATTCCCAGTGGTACGATGTGGGAAACCAAACAAAACAAGCAATTTAAAGTCAGAAAAAAATAGGGCCCTATCAAATCTTATAAATATATTCGTACTAAATCTATCCAAAAGTAAAACAGATTTAAACAGTGCTTGGAGGGTTGGAAACATATATTCAAGCTCAGGCAGTTGGTGCACCTGTACAGACTTTGTTATTATATCATTGAGCACCATTACAAATGTACCAAAATAGTAAATATTCATCATTGTCTTGGTGGTACTCCAAATTACGGAAATTTTTGGGATGAAAGGCCTATACCTTTCGACAAGTTTGGGAACCGCTTCTTTAAACAACCAGAGTTAATAAAAATGTGTATACCAGAAACGCTCAACTCTTATTCATGGCAAAAACTATAAGTGTTTTACTAAGACCTGTACCAACCCGCCTCTACCATGGCTGTATTCGAATAGTTAGGTACACTTGACGACTTTACACTTACCACGCACTTGAGATCGAAGACTGCAACAGACTATTTGAATGAAAAACTATCTCTTCCACACCCATGAGTCTTCAGTGCTGCTTCCTACCATTGATCTTAGAAACTATTTTAAACACCACTACTGAGCAACAAGCTACTTACAGATTTTTGGCGGGTTCTTTTCACTGGACATAACAAACTATACAACACAACACAACAACACTACAACACAACCAGTATAATTAACACATGTTATCATATATCACATTACTCTATGAGTTCTATCTCTAGCAGACAAAAAATTAAACAGTTTCCAGTCAAACATTGCATCAACAGTGTGTCAAGAGTGACTTGCTGTCGTCGTTAGACTCAAGGGTGTATAAGGAGTGCATCGGCACACTTTGTGTCTATTCAGACAGATATGCACTTGATTACACAATTGCCAATGCAACAATCAAGTGAACATCAAGGGTCGACGGTGTGTAAAGTAGACTATTCGGATACAACCCATGTATCTCATTCCTCTCTCTTCTACTATCTACTCTATTTTAGATTTATACATTATTATTATCAAACTGAGAAATTATTATTAGTTAATTTATTTATAAGAAATTAAAGTTAAAGTTACTGAAACAAATAAAAATATACTAGAATAAAAATAAGAATTGAAATATACAAAACAAACAAAATAATCAGGGCACCGAAATTAGACTGAAAAAACAAGATATATACAAAATGTCAAGGTCACACTCACCAAGCTTTCTAAATTAAGGAAGAGGAAAAAGTAAAGCTTCTAAAACAGTACTCCACAAATAGCAAAGGAGATACCCTACTCCAAAAGCTATAAACACTTGGAACCCAATGAAAAAATTGGTGTACACAAATTAGCAAATCAAAACAGTTTGATGCTGTGATTGGTCCACATACTACAGCTTTGCAGCTAATTTCACCTAAACAAAATATATGTATTCTTTGGAAGCTTCTTAATTTCGCCAACAGGTCACACCACCCATTAAGTCATCGATGTACAGTAGGATCTATAGTAAATTTAGTTCACATATACACTGTCTATAGACAAAGTAGATTGACAGATAGGTGAAGCACCATCCTTCCATAAAAACAAACTATCGTGCTGTTACTCAGCATAGCATCTCAATCTTAAAATAATAACTGGTTAGTTAAAACTACCAGTGATGTGACACTATGTTGAACACCAATATAGGATTTCTGACTGTCTAGATTTTAATATGAAAGAGCGTATATCACTCCAGGTCCACGGTTCAAGTCTTGTCCCAGCAGTTTTATAACTATAATAAAGGTGTGAAACATATTTTAGCCCTTCCTGTTATTATTTGTTTCTTTCTTCTTGTTTCCTCTGTCTTGCTTCTTGTGTGTGTGTGTACCAGCTGAAACTGCAAGCCAAGGAGAAAATAACGGAGGCCGCTAACGAGGAGGGGAGCCTCTTCGCACCCTTAGAGCAGGTACACATCTAGGGGTAGTTTGCTGTTTTCCATTGCTTTAATCACCCCTTCCTTCTTTCTGATGAACTTTAACTTCCCTAACTGAGGTTTTTCCACTTTGATGATTTCATCATCTGTCTTTTCATTTGACTGTCTTAGTCCTAAATGTGTGAGACCAGTGGTACACCCAGGGATTAGTTAAACAATTTTAATAAAAGTTTAGCACTGATTACTAAGAAGAACTATAATATAGAGTACTTAAAATGGTTTGAATATAATATAACTTACATTTGAAGAAAAATGTCATGACTTGATTCAAAAGAAGTAGTACATAATCTAATCATATCAAAAATGCTGATACAATTCTTAAATTAAAAAAAGGACAAAGATAAAAGTTTCCAAACATTACACCTTTCCCCTTAACTCCCACATTCCCAAGTAAATTTCTGGGTGCGCCACTGCTCAGGACTCATTATTCATGAGGGCAAGGGGTGGGGGGAAATGAGTATAATTTTTTTTTAAGGAAGTATATATAAATGATTTTAAATATAATCTCAAATATGTTTATTAATCTATTTTCCCAGCACATTAAATTAAATATGGTCAAATTTTAATTCAAATTTAAAAGCCCAATTTAACCATGCATTTTTCCCCCTGACAAATTTGATTGCTTAATTGTAGTTTAAAGTGTTTTTTATGACCACAAAAATCTTGCTATTGGTTTCTTTGTGGGGATCTTGGCTCTTGTTAAAAACAAATGACACAGCCATTGTTGAATTAGAAACAGTTTCTTTGAAGGGATCTTGGCTCTTGTTCAAAACAAGTGATACATCCATGGCTAATTTAAAAACAGTTTATTTCTTGCTTGTTTATACAACCCACTCCTTGTATTGAACTGTGTATTACAACTGAAATATACTAGGACACATTGCTATATTTTAGTTACAGGTAGAATTTCTTAAAGGCTTAAAGACTTTTATGCAGGAAGATTTATGATAATGTTTTTGGAATTTACTCTTAAGGAAGCTAAAAACTAAGGTGTCACTCTCCTATTGGTAGATTTTCTTGTGACAGAAAGGTCGGGTTTGAACCCCTATAGGTTTTACTTAATGGTTTCTCAATATTTCGACATACAAATACAAGTACACTTTCTCTAAATTCAAACTTCTTCATCCCCACCCTATTAGTGTAAATGCTCAAATAGCCTGAACAGGGAGGGAGACATGGTACACACCTCACCACTGTTAAAGAAAATAAAGAAAGCATATTAAATGGCTCAGGGGTGTGCACGTCGTGTTGAACTTTGACTTTATACATCGAGATCTGGTTAGAATCTTGGTAAGGTGCACTTAGGACACTTTTCACACAATATCCCCAAAATACTGGTGCATTTCCTAAACATCATGTTCCTTGTCAAGTGTCCTTAACTTCGTTAGGACTCAGGTAGGAAGGACCTTTTAGAATATACAAACATATATTTTTGTAATCAACAAAGATAATATTTTACCATATCATTAGTCTTATTTTCTAGGTATTGATACTATTTATCAAAGTGACATGGCTTTATGTACGAATACATGAAGTTAGACTGTTATTTTTCTAGCTTTTATATAAGGTTCTTCCTATGAAAATTGAACTATAAGTGTAAACTGTCAATCCAAAAGGTCAATAGAGCATGTAGCACTGATAGCTTGGTTGTGGTGGTTTGTTTTTCAATATTGTATTGTTTAGAAAATGTAAAATTATATTTATATCTTGTGTCAGACACAAACATATATTTGTATCAGACACACATATTCAATTACATCAAACACAGAAATATATATACATTAGATTCAGAACATTTTACACACACACACACACACACACACACACACACACACACACACACACACACACACACACACACACACACACACACACACACACACACACACACACCCACACACCCAC
>CABEEJ010000446.1:14587-93194 GCA_901482245.1 Timema douglasi
ACACGCACGCGCACGCACACACACACACACACACACACGACTTATATCTTTATCAAATACTTGAATAAATGTTTATCTGAAACAGATATATATTTTTACAGTAGCAAACCAAGGGTGTGCATGTTCTTGTTGTTGTACATGAGCATTGTGTTGCAGCTCACCATACATGCCAAGAAGGCTGCCGGGGAGGCCTCTAAGTCAGTTCAGGAGGCGTCCAAGACAGCACTCGAGGCCAGCAAAACAGCTGCCGGAGTCAGTAAAAACACGTTCGATGATCTTACTTATGTGGGAAAGAGCACATTCGGTGACCTGACCAAGAGCGCCAAGGAGGCGGCCACCAAGAAAGGTCTGCTCAAGGTAACTTCCTCAAACAAATACCAAATATTTAATTCCATCTTCTGGACCATTTTTCATGAACAGTACTGGACTTGCACATAAACACTCTGCAAGAATATTCATCATGTTATTCTGGCCGGGAGCATTTGTTTGATCAAACGAGTTTGATGAACCAACTATCCCTCTCAAATACTCAATTACTTTGCTTGTGTTTTATACTAGGGGTGTGAGAGTACTCAACATTTTTAGTTTGAGTCAAGTTTTAATAGCTGCTCGAACTAAACTTGAATATTTTTTTATAAAACTTGAAAAATTTAAATAATTGGTATAGTTTCGATCTTTCCCTCAAAAATTCCTAGTCTAATTAATTTCATTTATGGTTGATACATGGGTCTATAACAGAAATTCAACTTTGAATATTTCTTATAAAAATATTGCTCTATACTACTCAAACTAGAAAATACTCAATGTTTTCATTCAAACTTAGCTCGAATTTAAAAATCCTGGTTTTATACTATGAACACTTGCTCTAAGATGTAAAAATGCTTCCTACTTGCCCATAAGCCGGTCCTTGAGAATCAATTAGTTGACTTTCAAAATAAATCAATACAATTTGTTTCATCTTTAGCAGGACTGTTATCATAATTTATAAATTATTGTTATTATTTATTATCTTTGAGTTTAGTTTTGTTAAGGTTTTCAAAGCAATCTCTCTTCTTTAAAACAGCAATATGGATTTAAAAAAATTTAAACAGTGAATAGTGTTATTAAATTTAATGTTTGGTTCAGAAAATCTGTTACTATGAGAGCTACCATACAGGGTGTTACACTTATACATCACCAAGGGAGCCAAGGCACTTGTTTTTCTACCTCTGATAAGCTTTTAAATTCTCTTGTTTCAATTCTGGTTGGGGATATAAAAAAGGGTTATTCATAATATAGTCGGGGGTCTTAGGTGCTAACCGCCTAGCTGCGTTAGGGTCCCAAAAATAATAAGACAGGGTTTCCACACCTGGATTTAACGTCTGACTTTGAACCAGGTAGCTGGTATTTGACCTTGACCGAGTACACCGAGGAATGTTTCCCACCTGACCTAATTATAAGTGCAGGTGTATCATTATTTTAATAACTCTAATAGGTTAATAACCTAGTGTCAGCCAAATATCAAACCAGTATTTTACTTGTGAGATGAGCGGCATGTTTGTTTGCTTAGTCTACAGGAGAGTCCCGAGAATCCCCAACCCACAGTGCAATACAGCAAGGAGGGGGCCCCCCCAAGCCCCAACAGCTGCCCCTGCAGCACCACCATCAGCCAGCCTCCTCGCCGACCCCTAGCACCGCCATGGTTCAGTCTGACATGAGCCGTCGAGACCTTCTTGGGGGCAGTGGAAGAGATTTCTTCTCCAACATGAGTTCTGAGCTCAATGGCATTGCCGCTCAGACTACCAGCATGTTCAGCGGGATATTTGGTGAGACGACAACAGATCACTGTCAATGACAGGACATCCTTTTGATGAAAGAATACACACCTTCCTTAAGTCCAAGCAGGCCTAATATAATTCTTGCTAACCTAGTGTGCTGCTATGATGGGTAAGAATAATAAAACCCTTCAGACCCAGCATCAAGTTATCCACTTAAGGATTCTTCAAATACATTATCAAGGGAGAGAATAAAGGATCCCTCAAATCCACTATCAAATTATCCACTCAAGGGTTCCTCAAATAAAGAATCAAGTAAGACGCTTGAAGATCCCTTACATCCAGTATCAAATTATCCACTTATGGGCTCCTCAAATGCAAAAACAAGTAGGACACTCAAGGATCCCTCAAATACAGTATAAATTATCCACTCAAGAGTTCCTAAAATATAGTAAGACACTCAAGGGTTCCTCAATTACAGAACAAAGTGAGCGACTCAAGAATCCCTCAAATCCAGGATAAAGTGAGTCACTCAAGGATATCTCGGGCTCAATATCTATCATTGGCACCATCATGTATAAAAAATATCTTCATGTCCATACTTGTATGATGTAGAGTTGTTTCAAGGAAGGATGGCTCACACTGAGCAATGCTTTTGATATTTGGTTGTAAACTATGATAGGACACCCATCATTATAGATACACACTATAGCCTATAATGTTAATTTTTAACTAACCTTTAATAATGATCAGAGGTATCAACATTTTGTAAGATATGTTTTTATGAAATTTTACTAACACACTAAAATTAATATCAGAATATTTTAAAAGTTCATTGTAGCATTTTAATAGTATTTTTCACATACAAAATCAAACAAAATTGGATCTTATTGTGAAATTGACTACTTTGCTTTTTATATGTTAACAATGGTCAATTAGGTCAATTCGATAAATTAACATAATAAAAACAATACATATCTTTATTAAGTAGCAAATGTAATCTTTCTTTGGCCTTTTTTTTTGCATAAAATTAAAAAAAAATGTTCCAACTGTACTTTTACAATTTGTGTTCTTAATGTTCCTGTAACCAATCAAAGTTATCATTCTAGAAAATTTATTTCTCTCAACTAAAGACTATTGATAAAGAGGTAAAGTATATGTTTGATCTGGCTTTTATAACAGTAATATTGTGAGCAAAGGCAAATATTTTAAATTTAAGAATGATAAATTTAGCCATAGTTTTTCTATCGATAACACTATGCCACTTAAATTTGAGTTGGTTTTTTTTAAAACTCTTAAGCCGAAATAGGAATTTTAATTCATAACAGCCAGACTCCAAATTACCAATTTTATAATCAAGTAGATGGTATCTAGCTCAATTCAATTTTTATAAATTAGTAGCTTATAGCCAAAAATAAAATTAAGGCCTTTTGTCTAGTATATATGCATTAACTGAGTCAAACATAATCTAGCTTGTTTTGGTACTGTCACATACCCTAACTGTAAATAATTAACTAACCAATTATATATCTAATTAATTAAATAACTTGATAACACAATGTTTCAGGTAACAAGGGTACTGGCACTAGTCCGAGGAGTGTAAGTCCCAGCCTCAATGTGCCTGCACCTGCTAAGCCCAAGGAAAAGGCCCAGCCCTTTGGCCCATTCCCAAAAGGTCGCAAAGGCCTGGTGGAGAAGTCACCTTTGATCCGTCATACACCATCCAGGGCGCGACAGGAGGAGCTGCAGAGGATGCAGAACGCAGAGCGATCGTCTACCAACGCCGAGAACCAAGCTTTCCTCAAAGATGTGTGTGCCGAAAATACATCTTATACTACTTTTATTTGTAAAAGGGTCAGATTTACCTGGGGGATGAGAGGGGGGAGGGGAAGGGGGGGATTGTTGTAAAAAATCTTCTGATATTTTGAAGTCGAAACACAATGAGTCGTAGCTCAAAAATTTTTGTTGGAAAATATGAGCAAAGTAACTTGAGATGGGTGTGCAAACAAATCTTTTTTCATTTAATGGCTTCAGGTCTCATAGTTAGGTTTTTCTCTTAGCCATGTTGGGCTGAACCAAGTAATAAGTATCATATTAACTGTAAGAAATAATTACTATTCAATAATTAAAAAAAAAATGAATTTGAACTTTCTTTTTCAAATCCTAGAATCTCGAATATTCTTAAGAATTTAAATACACAAAGGAACCATCTCTAAAAGAAACGCAAAACTCTTGTTGCAAGTCTGTCTTAAAGCTTGGTTGATATTTTAAATCGGTGAGAAATTGGATGTCAGTGACAAATATGAGCTTTTTTTTTTAATATGTGAGGGACATAAAACATATTTCCATTCCAATCCGAGCCAAGTATTTTGAATGAAGTGGGCAAGGGAAATAAATATCAAAGTATACAGTGTAAAACTATTTATTTAATATCGCATATTATAATCTAAGATAAAATAACAAAGCCCAAATAAAAGTAAAAACATTAATACAAATTTACACACACTTCAATATTTTGATGCTGTTATTGCATCTTTCTCTTGAAGTAGTAATAGTAAGACTACTTCCTGGGGAAGATGCAATAAGATCATCAAAATATTGAAGTTTGTGTTAATATGTGTTAGTGATTTTACTTTTATTTGGGCTTTTTTTTTTACAATTCTATTATTTTATATTATATATTGCTCAATGCACTTTATTTCCTACACAACATAACAACACTTGATAATACACTCTACAATATTGTTGAACTTTCTTGTGATACAGTTGTAAAATAACTTTTTCTGTCACTCTTGCAATAGATTGGTATGTTGATGTGTGTTGGTGGTGAGGACGAGGTTAAAATCTTGGCTGGATGCACTATGTATGTTTTCCTGTCCCCTCATCGCACCCAAGTGGGTCAATTTCCTCCCAATTTCTTCCTGTTATAATAGATAAATAAATTATCTTATCGCATTGGTGCTAAATGTACTAATGAAACAAAAACATACTTATTGTAATGTGTTTTGATAAACAATCTAACAACACATGTTGTCTATGTGTGTCGAGCAGGTGGTGAACCAAGTGCTGGAAGGGGAAGGTGTTGGCTGGCTCAAGCTCAACAGGATCAAGAAACTAATGGAGGACGAGAGCTACCGCAATTTTGTTGTTAGCAAACTCAACAAGACCTTGGAGAGGAAGATCAGTCCAGATGATCACATTGATGACGTGGTAAGTCCACTGTAACACCCCGCCCACCCCCATTAAGAGTCAGGAGTCCAGAGCTCACTGTAGTTAGTAGCACAAACGTCATGAGTGTTTGAACTATCGACAAGGATAGTGCTCTAGTCTCTTATTTGGGACCTGTCTCAAACCAGCCTCGAATAATTATTCATGAGATGTTTTATCTAATGTTCACCATCCTTGTCTTGTTACTGTAGATGTTATTCTGTCACATATTACAATGCAACATGTATCACTTATCACAATTCATTATGTCACATATCATAATATAACATATTTTACATATCACAATGAATGCTCTGATGTTGTCAGTGTGTGAGTCGGCCGGTCTGGAAGGGGATGTTGAAGGTGCTCCTCGCAGTTATCTTTGGTCTGGAACAATCATACGCAAACTTTGGTCTGGGGGGGATGGCCTCTGCCTTCCAGGTCCTGGAGATAGCCCACACCCACTTCTGGAGTAAGGACCTTGCGGAGGCGCAGGGGCTAGATATCGGGGGTGGGGGAACAGCTGCACTCTCGCAGGTAAATATGTGGTAGTTTCAAGATACAAGTTACATTAATATCTTTATAATCAATTGACTATTATAATATAAACACTTTCAAAGACCAGGTGATAGACAATTGAACATGTCAAGCTATGTGTGTATGTATGTTTGTATATACATACACCAATATCACCCCAAATTCTTTTATCAATCATTGATGTGTTTGTTAGACATCGAGCCCCTTTGGCAGCAGAGAAAACCTCAAGTCCCCGACCAGTCCTCAGGGGTCCCCTCTACCTCTTCCCACAGACTACTATCAGGACAACTCTAGGAAGTCATCCCAGGTTTACGGTGAGTCCACAAATACAATCCGAGGTGCCAACCTTATGGTTTTCCTACCAAGATGAAACATCACAATAACCAAGGTCCTCAACATGTTTTAAAAACATAAATTTATTTACTGACCCACTCTGTCTTGCGTGTCACAAATAGATCCGCCACCAACAGTTAGACTGACCCAGGACCCCTCTCAAGGCCCAGGGATGGAGGAAGGAGACAATCAATCAACCACAGACATGCTCAGGGACTTGCTCAACCAGAAGAGACACCTACTTCTCTCCAAACTCACCTCTGTCGATTCTGAGGTGAGTACAGTCTTGTCTACTTATGATCTGTATGTGTCAACTATCTTCTCTTGTGCACAATTTGGCTGTTAACACCTGAGACTTGCAGTGTCCTCAGTGTTAAGTGGCTTACTAGCACCTAAGACTTGAAGTGTGCTCAGTATTAAGTGGCTTACTAGCACCTAAGACTTGAAGTGTGCTCAGTATTAAGTGGCTTACTAGCACCTAAGACTTGAAGTGTACTCAGTATTAAGTGGGCTATTAGCACCCATGATCTACACTGTGCCTAGTATCTTGACCAACACAGCTAGCTCAAGAGAGGTGTGTTGTGTTGCTGTGGCGTGAAGGTCCGACAGACATTTCAACAGGTCTGATCTGGGCTGAGTGCATTGAGGTATTGTGTTCTAGAAGATAACAAACACACTCTCAGAATGGTTACTTAGTTACGTGTAAGACAAGGCGAACTTCGACAGAATCTTCTTTTGGGAGGAGATCAGGAGGTGTACAAGTTAACATGAGTATTATCTCAGTAGGTAACGACCTTACTTGACAATAGTAGTTAATAACATTCAAGAATATAGTTTTTCTCATAATAAATAAACAAAAAATAATTGTTAGATAATTATTTATGTATTGGCAAGAGTTTAAATGAATATTTAATTTTAATACTCTCCAGAAAATTAATTCATCAAATCAGTTTCTTATCTGAATAAAAAATACACACAATAAAAATGATTGTTATTTAATACAATCCTACAGCTTCAAGTTAAATGTTTGTCTAAGCATCAGGAATAAAATTTATTTTTAATCGTTAGAAATTATAGAATTTTTAAACTGTTTAGTGTGGTTAAAAGTGGGTGAGACAGTGGCACACCTACCTAGGTAATAATAGAGTAGAGGTTGTAGACACAAACATTCTTACTTGTCAGCCCCAAGGCACAAGAGCCTGGGGGTGTAGGCTGTTCATTAGGGATTTGTGTGTGTGTACGCACGCGCCAATATTTTTTTAGGTGAAGCCGATTCAAATTTAGATTATTATTGCACAAGATGTCAATTACTTTTGTGGCAAAGCTTTTTAGTTGTCCAAGCAGGGATTTCTTTTCATGCCAAAGTCAAAGTTGACACATTTTCGAGTTGACATTTTTGAATATTTGCGCATCCGTTGAGTTCATGTTGAACCTAGCAACGTTTTCATCAACTAAGAACGCTAATGTTTGTGTTGTTGTCTTGTATCAACAATTACTCCTGCATTGTTCAGGTATGTGTGCAGCCATCAGTCCTACTTTAAACCAAAAATTGTTTTTAGAATAATCTACTACCATTTATTTGTGTTCATTTGGGGTGTTTAATCTTCTTCTTTCGGTGTACTTAAAATAACTGAAAATATGCTTGGTGATGTTGTATGTCAAATTTTCAATGCTTGTTTGATTTTGTGTTTTTTTATTTAGCTTATAAAAATCTTTAATGTTGAATAAAAGCAAGTTACAAAATAATATTTTAAGTGACTATCACTTGAGAAAAATGTATTGATTCACAATTTGCTGCATGCACAATTTGTTTTAAATTTTTGCTTCTGCGACTAAATGTGGATTAAAAATTGACAAATAAAACTTTGAAATTTTTTGATATATTTTCACATTTTAGCACGTTAGTTCCTTTGGCTATTCACTGTTTCATAATTTTATTTTGACTCTGCCTGTTAGTCATGGGACTATTTGTGAATATTTTCAACAGCTTGTCAAGTAGCAAATCACCAAATTCTACTACTGGTTTTTAATAAAATTTAATTTGAAGTTCTTAATTTTTATATCCCTAACAAAACTGGGGTTTCTCCATTAATTTTACTGGTTGATTTCTACCTTTATCTCTGACTTATCACTTACTAGGTCAAGAACAGAAATACACAAATACAGAATACGAAAAAAGAAATGCCAATCCAAAACCTATTAGTTTGAAATTTCAGATAATCCGAACAGAAATTGATTTAAAAAGTACACTTTTTTCAGTAAAAAAAAGTTTTTTACTAAGTTTTCAAAATATACAAATTAATTTACAAAAATGATGGGTCCTCCTCCCATTCACGTGTAGCAACAGACAATTAGTGGCAACCAGGTGAGGTGACTGACCCTGGCCCACTTGCTGATGTACCGTATGTACACTCACTGACGCACAAAACAATAGTAGCCAATCATCAAACAACAATACCATATGCTATGTCCCTATTATTAATATTGTAATTGTTTGTCTAATGCTTTTATAATAATTGTTAGTATAATCGCTAGTTTTAATATATTTGTTAGGATAATCAGAACAGGGTCTGGCCCCATTTAATTCAATTTGGAATGGTTTAAGTGTAGCACACGCGTTTCTACGTCAACCATTATAGACTCGCATGTAGTTACATTCATTTTTGGCAATGTTGTAAATATTAAATTAAACTAAATAGTACATACATAATGTTAAGTTTTTTATTCAAAATAGTGTGTCTTCTCTGATTTATGCCCTTAAAATGGCAGAGAAAATTGAACACATTATTCTTTTCACAACATATAATCAAATAATTTGTCATAAAATATTATTTTGTATCACAAACACTTGACTATTTCTTGATGCGATGGATATCTAATTGTTAGCTTATGAAATATTTGAATACAGGTTTATATTAAGGATGGGTTCTTTGAGTCTTTGATCCTAAAATCCTGAAGGATGTTTGAGATTCCAAGACTCAAATTTTTATCGTGTTGTTTATAATTAAATCAGGGTAAATAGTTGAATATATCTCTAGGTTAAATAGCTAAATATGATTTTAAAAAATACTCAAATTTAAGTGGTATATTGATATGGAGAAAAAAATTATGGTTAAATTTAAAATTCTTAAATTTTAAATATTTGCCTTTGGTCACAATTTGACTGTTTCTTATTGGTCAGATCAACACATATTTTACTTCTTTATTCATCCTTTGGTGGAAGGAAATATTTTTTCTGGGCTGGAAACTTTGATTTGTTCTAGGAATATTAATAATAAATACTCTTAGTACTATTTTTTTCTAGCAATTTCAGGCAAAGAAAAATGTTGCCTTTTACAGAATAAAAACGTGTATAGCTTAGAGATTGTTAATGCTCATTAAAATCAAGATAATTGATCATTATTCACATTTAAAAAGCCAAGTAATCAATTTCTCCAAAAAGATAACATTTAATTTTATTTCGCAAATGAACAATACCTACATTCAAAAATGCTACAATGAACTTAAAAAATATCTTGATTTTAATTTTAATTAAAAGTTCATCAAACATGTCCCTAATAGTATTGAATCAGAATTTGTTTTAGAGCTATAATAGACTACTGCTCATGGTGGTTTAAACCAATATAATTACAGGGAAAACTTATCAAGCAGACAACAAACAATTAATTTACCACTTGAATATATGAATGTTAAAATAAATACGTTATAGGACAAAGTTTTATTATTTAGCTACTATTTCATTTCTACCTAGAAACTTAATTTATTAATGTGAACAAAATCAAGATGTCAAGAAAAAAAAATACACATATCTTCTCAAAGGTAAAATAAATAATGTTGGCAATTTTTTTTGGATCTGACCCATTTCTAGCTTAAAAAAATATTATTTACGGTCATTTTCTATGAATAAAATTGTCTATATTGATTTTTATCACATTTAAATACACAAAATCAATCAAAAATTATATTTACTATTAACATGGAGTTTAAATAGCTAGATCTCAAACGCTTTAGTTTTGATTGTTTTGTCTGTAGGGGAGTGGTTTGGAGGGAACTATTCACGGTTCTACCGAGGGAGTCACTTCAGGCAATGCCTCAGATGCGGGCAGCATCATCACTAACCCGGCATACACACGCCAACGTGGTGGCCACCAGGCCTCTTTCAGGAGTACCGTGTCTGATAGCGAGATAGAGCAGGGCAACGTAAGTGTCTCTGTGACAGTTGCAGTGACTATGTCTGATAGCGAGGTAGAGTAGGACAACATGTCTCTGTGACAGTTGCATACTATATCTGATAGTGAGTTAGAGCAGGTCATCGTAAGTCTCTCTGTGACAGTTGCAGCGATTATGTCTGACAGTGAGTTAGAGTAGTTCAACATAATTCTTTATGTGACATTTGCAGTGACTATGTTTGACAGTGAGTTAGAGCAGGTCAACATAAGTTTTTTTTGCGAAAGTTGCAGCGACTATGTCTGACAGTGAGATAAAGATAGAACAAGGCAACATAAGTCTCTCTGCGAAAGTTGATAGAGATAGAGCAGGGCAATGCAGACCTTTTCTAGATATTTTAATTAACTATCCTCATTTATAAATTTAGATAAACAACAAACAAAAAGTTTGGGTTGTATTTCTGGTTGTAGAATATTTCACAAAGACTGAAACATTGCTACATATATACCAACTCCAATATTATTTAAAGTTATTTGGTTGACATTTCTATGAAATAACTTTATCTGGCTTCAACCATTTGATTATAGGGCCTACATATCCAACTTAATGTCCTAAGAAGTGAATAGGAAATTGGTTATAATCCCTATGCTTCAGTGTGCCATGTCGTAATATATAAATCCACCTTAGAATATGTAAGACTATAAAATAAAATTTTCTTTTTAAAATTTGACATATTCATCCAAACAATAATCGTTAAAAAAATGTACATTAAAATAAAGGTTCAATTTTACAGAACTTTAATTTTGAACAGCATGTGAAAAGAGAACATGAAGCTATATTAAATTATATCATATCAGCAAAGTCTGACAAAGATCTAACTTTTTTTTAACTTTCCTTTAATTCAAATACATCTTTTATCCACATTGGTTGTCATATGGTTTAAGGAAGTGGTTCCCCAGTCTAAGGTGTCACTCTCGTGTTTAACTTGCTTGTTGATGATGAAGAGATTGGGGTTCAAATCTCATTCAGGCTTACTGAGGATAATTTTCCCTAAATGGTTTCCCACTCTCCTTCCACACAAATATGGGTAGATTACCTCTAAAATGCTTTCTTCCTCATCCTTACCCTATTAGAGTAATAATTATCATACATGCATATAACCTAAATAGGCAATAAGACATGGTTATAAAAAAAAGTGGTTTCCAAACTTTTACAGGTACATAAAATAATCCCAAAAGCCCCTTACCTTATAAAAATCATTCTAATAAAATTGATTAACTTACTCAGCGATACCAATTTCCCCAATGGTTAATTTAAAGTCAACCCACCTCGGTGGCGTAGTTGGCTAATGCGCTAATCGTGTTGAGCTCGATTGCTGAGGACGGGGAGATCGAGGTTCGAATCTCAGTCGGGTGAACTGGGGGTGGTTTTTCCTTAATGTTTTTCCACNGTGTTCCTAAATGGTTTTACACTCTCCCTTCACGCAAATGCGGGTTCACTTCCTCTAATTCAACCTTCCCAACTCCTAATCCATTAGCGTAATTAGTACTTAAAGCATATAACCCAAACGGGTAGTAAGACGTGGTGCTAAATAATAATAATTTAAAGTCACTTATCAGGAATCTAAGATCCCTCCTCTAGTGCCCCTCTAACCACTGCCTCGCCTCTAAGCATCTCCTACATAATCTCACCGCCCATTGGGGGAGAAGGGGGCCTGTACAGCCCATTTTGGGAACCACTGGTTTAAGGCGTCACGCGACATAATAGCAACTACTACAACAACGAGGCTATTAAATTAAGATTTTTTTTACTATGCCACTTTTCTTACCCTTTGTTGTTACTATAAGAGCAATGGATAACCCTTGATATCTTACAATGGCTGGTATTTATGTCAACCCCTGAAAAGGTATTTTTGCTCTTCTCTGTGCTGGCATGTCTCTCTATCCTTGTTATGTGTGTTTTGCATGACTATATCATTGTAAGGTGTGCCATTTTATTTGAAAATGATGAAAAGAAGGATTTATAACAGCATAGCTAGGTGTGGGATAGTGTGCTTGATTATCATCCACAGGCTGATCTGGAGGAGATTTTATCCTACATAGGTCTTTTTAAAGCCTGATCCAATAAAAGTATAGTACATTTCCTAAAAATTCATCCCCCTTATGATATTAGATTAAATTTGATAGTTTAAGTTAATAGTTTACAGTACAATGTCACTTCATGAAGCAACTGATGATTCACTTTTGCTTAGCACCACATTTTACTACCTGTCCAGGTTGTATGTCTATGTACTAATTATGCTAATGAGTTAAAGATTAGGAAGGTTTAATTTAGAGAAAGTGTACCTACATTTGCATGAAGGGAGACTGGAAAACCATTTAGGAAAAACCAGCCTTCATCCACCCGATCGAGATTTGAACCTTGATCTCCTCGTCCTCTGCAGTCTAGTCTACTACGAGCGTGACGCTTTAGATAATGTGGCCACCAAAGCGGGTTTCACCTTTTAAAGGGTGTATTAGTACATAAATATCTTTGCTGATAGGATAAATATGAAACTGATCATACAATTCTCAACTGCAACAAAAATTACAAGGTTACCATGAACCAACTTTATCAAACATTGATGAGAAAATGTTATAAATTGATGCTACCAAAGTTTGAAAAGTCAGGGAATGAGCTTTAATAAATATGTTGCTAAAGTGACCTGGATATTTCCATAGTTTCCACGGCAACCCAAGCAGCGCGGTCCGAGTGTCTGGTCGAGCAAGTCCTCTCTGAGTACTGGGTTTAGATACCATGGAGGCAACATGATCAACACTTCGACTACCCCTAGTCCTGACACCACCAGGACCTATCTGTTTGAAGGTAGGAAGTACTGGGTTCAGATACCACGGAGGAAACATGCCCACACCCGGTCTTGATACCACCAGTTTGAATATGATCTTTTGAACAGTTGATACTTGTTTGAAGTTAGGTAGTATTGGGTTCAGACACCATGAACACCATCCTTGGCTTAATCTCTTTGTAGCATAGAGATGCTATGAAATATAAACATCAATATCAAACACTCGCCGATTTTCCTCTCTCTCCCATGTACACCTATGTTGCTACTGATTTGATATTTTGGCAGACAAGTCAGGCAGGCTGACGTCACATTGTGGGAGATTGAGACCTTACTATATGACTTTTGAAGGTACCTATGACCTTTCAATGTCTGTAGAGTGGTGAGGGCTGCACTAACGTCACATCACCCATCTCCTGATTACTTCAGATTATCTGAGTTTCTTTGAGAAGACTCGTGAGAATTCCTGGCTATTCACTGTTAGACTTTGCCTTGACGTCTCTTAAAATGCCTCTACATTTACTAAGTCATTCCCATCCCTTGGTTGGACCTTCTTATGTATTACTGGAGTTATATTTTGTTTGCCGTGCTTTTATAAATACCAGGATTCTTTCAAACTCGATGACTCTTGGCTCAACCCTATTGAAGAGGCGGTGATATTTTTATGGGGTATAAGCTAAATTCTGTTTTGGCGTGATTATATCTATATTTTTTTATTCAAAATCATGTTTTAATAGTCTAAATCACCTTAGCTCAGTTGGTAGCATGTTTGTCTACTGAGCTAAAAGTCCCAGGTTTGATTCCCAGCATGGCCAAAAAAATTATCTTTGGTGAAATGTAGATTTACCCTTTCACAATGATGAATTAACGGCTGGGGACTGGATGGTGTGCCGGTATAAGTCTTAAGCTAGATTATAAGGCATATGAACCTATATTCCATTCACAATAGGTTTTCACCTGGATGACAGTTCGAAAATCATATGTTTAGGTTTTGGGTTGCCAACACTTGTAAAAGATCACAGTTGTGTTATAAATGTAAAGATCTTTAATTACCTGTTATATATTACATTTAAAATAACTTAAACTTAAGTTTTCTCATATTACTTCATATTTTTAAATAATATCTTTTTGTCCAACTCGAAACAATATTTTAAACATAATTAAAAGTACTTATTTTTCGTTTTGGAACGTTACTGATTTTGTGTAATATAGTGCATACATCAATACCTTTTAATACAGGCATCATATTTACTTGGAAGAGAGAAAATTGTTGTCAATTTTTTACATACAATACATGATTATATGATTTTTTTTTTATCGTATTTTGAAATATTTAACTGAATAAAGTATTTTCATCAACTGCGTGTCTTCATCATTGTAAACAACTTGTTTACCGTTATGTTCAATCATATGGTTTAAATTCGTCAGTCGCCATTTTGAGGCTATGTTCGTTATAACTTTTTGTGAAAGTGGTGTTAATATTTTTTTATGGGGAATAAAACGATAAATAAACTTTGTGTCCGACCTCAAATAAATATATAAATAATATTGGCCTAAATTACTGTGGTTAACTATCACATTAATATATTACCATCTGTTTTCATTACAGTCATCCAAAGTGATAGATGTCAGCTGTTGGCGTAGTGATATATTAGGGATTACTTCTAGTAACATTTTGAGCTGTAATTCAGGTAAACTTAGCTCGTGAATGCCTTATACAACAGGCCTAGCAAGCCAGGAGGGGAAAATATATGGCTTGAATAAAAAAGTGATCTGAGCCACAAACTGGAAACAGTGATGGATATAAAATGTTTCAATAGCCTGTGTTCGTTCCAGTCAACAAATGATTAAAATAACCAATGAAAACAAGGAAAGTGGACTGTATTCGATATAAAATTATGAGAGGAATTGTTTACTTCATCCAAATGAGGTTCGCCGACAATGTACGCCTACCTTCTGGGTTTCGGGTTAAGAGTAGGAAGGACTGGGGAAACAAGGCGCTAACTCAGCGGCGTCTCTCAAACTCTTGTTGTTATTTCATTACGAAGGCCACTTTGTGGCCTGTATCACCCAACTCACACTCAGACACCGATTTGTGCATCAATTAATACACCCATTTTTGCAAACACCCTATGTGTACTGATTAGTGCGCTCAACTGCCCTAATTTCACTCAAAAACAACTTATTCTTACTCCTCCTCTTCAACTCTCTCAAATTGGAGGGAAACCAACAAAAATGGAGGGACTCTCTCTAAAACGTCGGGAAAATGTCCGAAGAATAAACAACAAATACAAAATCAATATGTATAAAGCAATATAAAAAAAAACCTATGTTAAACAAATTATTACACAAAAGCTATTTTTACAATATTAAATACATACAGTTCAGAGACTGAACAGTCTGAATATAATATAGTCAAAATATTATTATTGCTAGTGTTAAGATAGTTTTGATCCTATTTTGAATGTCTACAGTGATTTATAAATGCTGGTTTGGAATATAAGGTTATGACTTATGAAGTAGGTTTATAACTTGAAGATCTAAGGACTTACATAATTTTTAAATTGAAACTTTAATAAACAATATCTTGAAAGGGGAAAAGTCATTTTGAAATTTCAAAGGTCTGATTTGGTACTTTTTGTGTGTGTATGCGTGTCCAGGTCTGATCGGCAAGGAGAGATCTTCACTTTGGGACCAGATGCAGTTCTGGGAGGATGCTTTCCTGGATGCTGTCTCTCAGGAGCGAGATATGGTGGGCATGGATCAAGGTCCAGGAGAAATGATGGAGAGGTAAAACTTTTAGATAAATACAGATAGCAGACACTCAAAAGATATTTCAACCAGATGTATATAAGAACTAAACACGCAACATATATAATTCAGCACTATTGTTTTAGCATAAACATGTGTTCATACTGTGGGTCACAAAAATCTGTTCATTGTAAAGTATCCCGAGAATGAATCCAAGAATCTAGTTTATTAGCTGTGTGTGTTATTATTTAGAGCATAGGTGATTCAACAACCTCTTTCTGGGGCTATTAAAATTGTCAGGACCTAAAGAGGGCTCTACTGGAAATCTAATCATTACCAACACTTATTGAGATAATTGCTGACCTGTATCCCTGATAATGGTATGACTACCAGCTTTGTACTCATAATTCCTGATATATTAAACCATATCTTCCTACTGGTGCGTCCTTCATACACATTATCTAGATGAAGAAAATATATTACATTTCTAAAACATTATAATTTACTATTGAGTTTTGTAAGTTAATTCTTTTGTGGTCCATTTTTAGTTTTTTGTTTAGCACTAAGTCTTACTACCTGTTCAGGTTATACATTTATGTACTGATTACACTAATTGGTTAGGCATTAGGAAGGCTTAATTGAGAGGAAATGCACCTGCATTTGCATGGAGAGAGAGAGGACAACCATTTAGGAAAAACCATCCTCAGTGCACCCGACCGGGATCGAAACCTGATTTCCCCATCTTTGGCAGTCTAGTCCAACATCATGGTGGCTAAAGACATTTTTTTAAATTTAGAGATAGTTAAAAATAAAAACATTTAGTACTACAATCAGTCAAATACAATTTAGATAAACAACAAAACAGTTCTTAAAATAATAACCTTAACAAATATATTCAACTAAGTGAAAAGGGACAACCTGGGCATTATCCTAGACCTAACCCCAGTACCTATTTAAAAACTGGGGCGTGCTACCCTTCTTATCTCTATTCTCCTATCTTCACAATTCCTTTTTATTTATTAACTACATCAATTTAGCGCCTAAAACTAATGTCCATATATTACCGTCTACTTTTTTTTTCAGCTAGTTAGTTCACCCCGGGTATGCTACGCCCCTGGTGCCCCACCCCACTGGATATCCCGCCGCTACCGGATCCGGTGGCTAAAGACAGGGAAAACGTGGAAAAGTCAGGGAATTTCATAAAATATGTTTTGTAGCCACCCTGAACATGTAATTAGCGTGTTATACTGCGCAGCCACCGAAGTGGGTCTATTTTTTAGTTGATTTAAATTTTGTAAAGCATAGCAGGCCACAAAATATTGTCTCATGCGCCAGACTGTCCCCATTTTAATATACAGTTATACGAGTCAAGGGAGAAATCCACACCTATCATTCCCATGTTGTACATTATGTTGTATGTTGTTATTTGTTCTATCACTCGGTGTTGTTTGCTGTCCAGGTACAACTCCCTGAGCGACACGGAAAGGAAACGTCTGGAACATGACGAAGACCGTTTGTTGTCCACCATGCTGTACAACACAGTTGCCATGATGGTAATGGTGAATGTCGTCAAGCTGGAGCTGAAGAGGAAAGTGCGACGACTGCTTGGCAAGAGCCACATTGGGTTGGTGTACAGCCAGGAGGTGAATGAGCTGTTGGACCAGATTAACAACCTGGTGAGTCACTGGAACTCATCTTAGAGACTTAATGTTCACACTAGTTTGGTGTATTATATATAGTGTGCTGTGGTTGTATAGAGAGGGGCAGTAACTCACTATGATGATATATAACTGACCAATATGTCTCCTGACATATTTCTTTGCTGCCCATAGCACGGTAATGACATCGACCTAAAACCACTTGGATCCCGTCAGATGCATCGGCAAAGCTTCACTGTACACTCAGGCGTGGATCCCTCTGGAGACCTCCTGTTTCTTGAGGTGCGCGAAGATGGCCTGGTGCTCCGCTCAGTGAATGGGACCATCGTGGAGAGGTGGTGGTATGAGCGTCTTGTCAACATGACGTATAGCCCCAAGAACAAGGTGCTTTGTCTCTGGCGGAGGAACGGGGGGCAGACGCAACTTCACAAGTACTACACCAAGAAGGTGACTTTGGGGGTACTACAGTATTAGAGAACCTGTCTTGAGGGGAGTAGTTTGTTAATTTACTTTGCCAGGATCCAAAAGCCAGCAGATCTGACTCGTCCTTGGCCTTTGTTATGTGTTTTTTCCATCTTCTATCCTGGCATATCCAGTAAATTTCTTCTCAGCTAGCCTAAATCCATCCCTTTTATTAGCTACTCTGGTGTCAAACAGAGATTACTCACCTGCTTCCTTCTGTTCCATTGTGTGAGTGTGCTATGTTTCCTGCCCTAGTGCAAGGAACTATACTACTGCATCAAGGAAGCCATGGAGCGAGCTGCAGTTCGGGGTACAGGGGCCCTCTCTGGTGTTGAGCTAGGTGGAGAGTTCCCAGTTCAAGACATGAAGACGGGTGAAGGTGGCCTGCTTCAAGTCTGCATGGAGGGCGTTGGACTACTCTTCGCCAACAGCAAGGTGTGTTTTCTGGGAAGACCTCCTTTATTAAAGTTGGCCTAGGACCTCCTGATTTTGTTATCTGGGGACTTGAGCATGACTAGCTGGTCAGGGGCATGGGATCTCCTGATTACATTGGTCTCTGTGGGGATGCCACACATTTAATAATGAAATATTCTCAGATAATAATTTACCTCTAATTGTTGCTCTTAAGGGAACATTTATTTTGTTTTTATATCCTTGTTTTTAAAAATCTTGGTACTATTTAAAGCTGCTACTTCTAATAGTGCAATGTTACCCAACCAGCTGGTCTTGCTTAAACACAGCTTTTTTTTTTTACCTAAATATGATGTTACATGTGTCATATCTCAAGAATGTGTGTGTGATCATACCACACAAGGTCTGTGATATCTGCAGGGACAGAACGTTGGGTTATTTTACCTGCACCCACCACACAACATCTGAGAAAAATAAGATTTCTGTGCACGAGAACAATCTTTTCCAATTTCTTTTGAAATAGGCTGACTTGATATTGGTATTAGATTTGTGATGGGCAAACTCTAGAAAACAATTTAACCTTCTCTCCCTGCATATGAATTTGTGTTACAATTTAAAAACAAAACAAGTCTAGAATGACATTGATAATTAGTCTCACACAATGTAATGGAACTTATTGGGTAATGGAGTCAACGTTTTTTTCTGACAATCATGGCTCATATTTATTTTTCAAACTCATGTCCATATGACTATGTTTTAAGATTTTAGTTCATTAATAGAACAATTAATGAAGTGTTTTTGTATTAAAGTTTTCTAATAATGGTCAAGTGTGCAAGTCTTGAAAAGATATGTTATTTCCTCATATTACCCTGGTCCAATGCTCTATTGGTTATTAAACACCCAGCGCGAGAGGAGTTTAGTGGCAAAATAAACTTTACAAACATTTTCCAAAAATATTGATTGTCATGTGAATACCGATGTATTATTGGCCAGCTGCCGAACTTGCTTCTAACTTGCCATAAAACAGTTCACTGGCAACCTTACACTGAAGGTGGTCAAGAGCTCAGTTTGTCTGTCAAGATGTTTGTTCCTCTGACAATGGGAGAAAGTATTTAGTCCATTGGCTCTTGACGGGATATTACTCTCGTTTGTTTGTTGTGGCTTTCCTGTCTTGTAACTTTAGTTTATGTTAATGTTATGTAATTTGACTTATAACATTTGCTAGGATGATATTAATTTATGAAATAATACTTTTTTAAATAATTTTCAGTTTTCAATTTATCTAATGTGACTATATTTAAAATATTGTTTTTCAGTAATAAGGATAGTGTGGATGATTTAATTAAGTTACTTTATTGTTTTGTTTGTTGTGTTTTGATTTACCAATGTCCTAAATTTGGGATGAGCTAATATATTAATTTATGTGTGGATGTTTTTATAAAGTGACTTTTACTCAAAAAGAGCTAAACCAGGAAGCTCAAAAAGTTTTTTTTTTTATCTTTTACATTTGTTCATAAGAAGGGAGTATTGTAGTGAGTATTTGTAACCTTAAGAATTGAGCTCAAGCGAGCACATCAGAAAACTTCCGAGTAGGCCTATAGAGTCAAATTGAACCATGTCAAGTTTGAATTCAATAAACATATTTGTAAATTTTTAAATTTTTTAAATACAAATCAAATGACAATTTAAAAAAATCTTCTAAATGAAAATAAGACTCATATATTTAAAATAAAATAAGACCGCTTTCTACCTGTCACCTGCGGGTGAATTTTAAAATAAATGCCAGGGGGAATGCTCCTAGATAATAGGACTAACAATACCATTAATATTTTTACAAAAAAAACAACAAAAAACATGATAAGTGCACATTTCACAAAAAACATCCAGACAAGTAGAGAGAAGAGTAAATAAGGAGTCAGAGCATCAACAAACACACAATATAGCACAAAGTCTTATACAAGCTAGAATTTGCCAAATTATAAGACTTTTTGAGTTTGAGTTCAAACTTCTATCAAAGTCTTGGCCTCAACCTCAAATTCAACTACTCTTTGACCCCTAAAATGTAGTCATGAGTATATATGTACTAGAGTGAACAAATATAATTTGTGTCATTTACTGTGTCTTTCTTCTAATATTGAATATAAAATAATAATCATTAACAATATATGATCATTATTTTCATTATCTATCCTTATACAAATTGCTATTAAATTATTATTATTATTAGCACCGCGTCTTACTACCCGTTCGGGTTATACGCATGCTATTAAATGAATCCTAAAAAATTGGGAAAACTGCTCTTATATTTTATATTATTTCAAGCCCAATTCTAACTATCTCACTTTTAGTAAAGAAAATTGTAAAACTCTTATTAAAAATAATTGTATATAGGTATCTACTCTTTATATTAATAAGACACCATTTCCAACAAACTTTGGTAACATTATAACATGATTGGCATGATTAATATAACAGGATAGTGCTAAATTAAATAACAAGATGTAGATTGCATTTGATATAATTTCACAGCACATTAATTCCAACAGCACAAAAAAAAGAAAAGATGGTGCCCATTTAATTTATAAAGAAAAACAGCACTACTACACATAAACAATAACTAATAACTTAAAACACAATACTTATCTTTATGTTTACACTTCAGATATAGTAAATTAGTAAATTGACCGTTTTTGTTAACATGATCTGTAACCTAAGTTTCAGTCCACAAGTACAGTTGAGTCAGAATTCCTACAATACTATCTAAAATAAAAATAAAACTTGTATTTTCCAACTAGTACACCAACTTATCATTTGGTTGAGAAGATAACCATTTAAAATTTACTAGATTTCTATGGCCTGAAAAAGTATAAAAATAAATAATAATAAGAAATGTAACAATTTCTTTAAAAGGAATAGTATTATATTTGGAAGAAGGTACAGGAAAGGTGGATAGAAACATATAAAAGGGGGGACAAACACAATATGGCCTTATTGTGTTTGTCCCCCCTTTTATATGTTTCTATCCACCTTTCCTGTACCTTCTTCCAAATATAATACAATTGCCTCATAAAGCGAAAAGAGGTTTTCCTTATAGAGTCACATTTAAAAGGAATAGTTAATTATGATACTAGGTTACACCATTTTAAATGTAGAAAATAAGTACCTAAGCTACTTATTTTATTTTATAAATAATACTCCCATCAATATAATTCATATTTCAAAGTTTTTAATAAGCAAAATTAGAGGATTCTGTGAATTTTGTTAAACATGGACTCAACTGATTACTTTGATCAAATAAAATTGTGGCAAATTCAGAATTATTTCTTGGGGCAGGGAGGGGGGGAAGGGGCGGGTTTGGTACCGAGAGTGAATTGGATTACTCCCCGGTGGGGTGGGGATCCCCCACCTCCATCCCCAGAGAAATGTTGTAAAATTTAAGCCTTATAAGTTATGTCTTGAGGTCATCCTGGGTTTAAGGAAATAAAATAATAAACATGTTTAAAATTTAGCTGAATTCATTGTGATTTTTTTTTCCAGTTAATTCAAGAAAATCTGACATATTTTGCTACATTACTTCCCTCACTTTCCTTTTACTACATTATACTGTCTGTAATATTTCAAATAATGCAGCAACAATGGATAGGTCAGGTGTGGTGTGTGGGGAGACAACAAGAGACAGCACAATATATGAACGAAACAGTCACACTTGAACAATAAAACAAGATTAGTTTGGTTTTGTATTTCAAAGGAAGATTACAGAATGTTTTCTTTTGTGCTTTCTAACATAGATGTTCAAAACTTCTTCATACTTCATTGTAGACGTGATATCCTGGTGGATGTGCGGCAAAGCCAACCCATTTAGTAGACATTCTGTCACTTTACAGAATAGTTAGGTCTTACGATGACGCAGGGTCATAAAGGAGAGCTCCACTGTGCTCGTTGTGACAGGCAATGTACACAAGATTTGAAACAGAACTCTAATGTTTGGTAGGGTAGAAGCTATTTTGTAGCTTACTAAAGGAAACTTAGGAAACTTTTCTAAAGAGTTTGATTTCAATATCTGCTTCCAGGTATGTAGCTATTATTTCAGAGTTGAGAAACAAGACAAATTATCCTTGTACAGTTCAGCTCCTTGCTGAACTATGTCATCAAAACTATCAACTGAATTCTGGTGACAACAGCTTTTAAAGTTGTCCAACTTTTTGGAACTGTGATTTTGGAAATCTAGAGGAAAGTTCACTGATTAGGTAGTCCAGAAAAAGGAAGATACACTTCATTATGATAACATTCTTCAAGTGACCCACATGACTTTGATTGAAAGTTGGTTCTTTTTTATAGGTTTTTATAGGTTTATTGATTTATATCTCTATTTCCAGTGCCAAATGTTGAGAATTTTTGAAAAGTTGTTTGAATGAATAATTGCTTTTGTTATGTTTCTCTTGGAGGCCTGCCAATGTCGCTTCAACAAGGTGCATTTCTTTGAGTACATTCATGTTCTCTGTCTGTAACTTCCAAGCCAAAGTCAGTTAGTTCCAAAACTTCAGTCAAAACAACCACACTGACGAGGAACTCTGACAGTTTATAGTGAAGGAATGAAAATGCACTACTTCTTCTACCTTCAGGTGGATGAATGATGGTTTCCAAAACAATAAGGAGGCAAGGGAGAGTGTTTCAAAAAAGTCAAAACAGCTTTGTGCCTTTCACTCCATCTTGTTTCGCACATCTTATTAAGGGCATGTTTTCATTTTTTGGGCCAATCTTTCATTTACACATCACCACACACGCACTACTACTAGCGAATTTTGGTGGAGGCAGAATCTTTATTTACAAAGTGGGCTCAGTTTATGAATTTGGGGAGTTGGGAAATCACACATGTTGGGTTGTTTCAAAATAACCTCAATATATTTGTCTGTGTAATATTACCATTCTATTTATAGTATCAAAAAACTAGCTATTTTTTTTAAATACCTAATTTTAGGTAGTGTATTTTATAATCACCTGGGGGGGAAGGTATGTACCCCCACCCCTTAGATCTGCTAATGCACACATATTTGTGTGTGTATACATTTTGGGGATGCAATGTATTAACATTAAAACTACTTAGTTGTTTGTATTTTATTTTTGTTTAGGTATAATGAAATTGAGCTGTTACAGTCGAGCTTTATTATCAAATTATACTTTAGATGAGGTTAACCAAAGATGGTTTTAAAAATGAAAAATATTGTTGAAACGTTCAAAATAGGACTAGTAAAACTTTTTTCTCTGGTTTTCCTCAAGACTTAAATGTTTGTTAAATCCTTTTGGAGTTGATTTGATCTTGAATAACAGATTCTCTCAAAGTTACAGCCCTTGCATTTGGTTTTTGCTGTGGAAGTCTTGTGTTTGTAATCAATAGAAGATGTTATTGTCATTATCATGCATTGACTGACTGCCAGTGACTGCTTTTGGACCTTTGGCAAGAGAAAAAAGCATATAGCTCGGAACAAGAGGTGTCCGAGTCTAACTTAAGACCTGGGCTTAATTCGAGCCACATCCAAGGGTGATTCCCCTGAAATTACTCTTCACTTCTCCTTCAGTTTATTAACTTGTTTTTAATCTTGGAGGTAAAACATATCATATAACCAACAGAAACAATTTTGCTTGCGACTTTGAGGTTTTATGACAGGATCACGGTCAACTTAACGTAAAGGACCTCCTCGTGTGTTTAAATTGAAGCGATCACAATGCACTTAACTTAACGTTGACTTGCAGTTAACTTAACGTAAGAGATGTCTTGGGAGGTCTTTTACTTTACTTTACGTTACTTGAAGGGTATAACGTAATCTAGCCAGCCAATCATTATGCGAGTGATGTCAACAGGGCTATTTAGTAATTCATTTGTTAGTATTATGACCAATGTTTACTCTTTTGGCATAAGTTTCAGTGATCAGACATTGAAACAAAATAATTAAACTAAAATAGGGAACTAAATTTATCAAAAAAGTTTAGTACTAGATATGTATTATATTGATTGAAAACTGTAAACATTCACAGATCATCACTGTACAACTAGTACAAATCACAGATAATACTCGAGAATGAAGATGTTTATTAACTTAACGTTGACTTGCAGTTAACTTAACGTAAGAGATGTCTTGGGAGGTCTTTTACTTTACTTTACGTTACTTGAAGGGTATAACGTAATCTAGCCAGCCAATCATTATGCGAGTGATGTCAACAGGGCTATTTAGTAATTCATTTGTTAGTATTATGACCAATGTTTACTCTTTTGGCATAAGTTTCAGTGATCAGACATTGAAACAAAATAATTAAACTAAAATAGGGAACTAAATTTATCAAAAAAGTTTAGTACTAGATATGTATTATATTGATTGAAAACTGTAAACATTCACAGATCATCACTGTACAACTAGTACAAATCACAGATAATACTCGAGAATGAAGATGTTTGGATCGAGTTGTTACGTTAAGTTACGTGAATCGTGATCATACATTTGTTTTCTTAAGTTAAGTTAACTTTAAGTGGACGTTACATTAAGTCAAGTTAACTTTAAATGGACGTTAAATTAAGTTAAAGTTAAGTTGATCGTGATCCCAGCATTAGAAATGTATTACTTTGGTCAAATGGAAAAAGCGTTTAAGGATTATGGGGCTGTAAAACATACAGCCCACTTGAGATGCTTTACAAGTCACTCCTTCCACCTTACTATGGGTTTGGAGGGACCAGCAAGACATCTTGAACCTGTAACAAAGTTAGACCTGAGCTACTTTGGAAAGATTTTTTTTAAAAGTAGGTAGCCCTACATGAAAATTAAAATTACATTATTATTGTGTTTTAAAGTTTTTAGCACAAGCTTATGGTTGGTTATTAGTGCCTGGTACAACACCTTCTTTTTCCAAACATATAAAGACTGAGAAATATTGACTAAACTGGAATTTTAACCAACATAATCCCTCAAAGGTGCTTAAGCATTTTCTCACTGCAAAAAGCCCAATTGAGTTTATTTTTAATTTTTTGAAAACACTTGAATATGTTTAGAAACATTTGGTTCAAACAATAATTTCAAAAAACATGACACAATAGGCACCACAATCTAATATAATTGGCATAAAAACTTTCAAAATCTTCTTTCAAAACCAAATATTCTATTTTACCAACTAATTGTTTTAAACTAAGATTATTGAAATTAATTTTGACTAGTTTATTCCATTGCTTAAAAATTATTTATAATATCTCATAGTATAATCATTTATTTCTTTTTCACACATTAGAATCATAAAAATAAAATAGCTCAGTAATTATTAAAATGTCCAATGTCCTGATTTAACAAGTTTCAAATATTACAGATTGCTATTATCTTCATTTACTATTATACAGGTTGGCGCAGCTGTGTTCAAGTTATATCATTGATACAAGTCTACAAAATAATAATAATAAGTTTGTTAAAAAAGTTTGTTTTCTGTGATGCATTTTTTATTATTCGCTTTAAGTGTTGTTTTAAGAATTTGCTGAAGCAATGTTTTTAATGAAATAAGGATGATTAAGTCAATTTTATATTTTCATCGTCGGGGTGTCTACAGATATCAGGAATATTAAAATAATTTAAGTTAGGGTATTGAAAATTCTAGTTTCAACCTTTAAAATAGGTATTTTATAGGGCTCTGCGAGTATTCGTATTCCAAGCTTAAAGCCAAGCTTGTCGCTTAAGCTCGAGATCGTGATCAAAAGTTTTGTAAGATCGTCATTTTCGAGCTTCCACCAGATTTTTAAAACGCAATATTAAGCATAGTCTATTTAATTGAGATAATATCAGCATTTCCACTTATAAATTATTCAGTTACTTAACAAATTGTTAAATATTAATTTCAATTTTCACATTAATAACGTAATAGAGCTTTAAAACCATTTTTGACCGGTAAATTTATTCAATATTTTAACACTAAAAGAATGTCTAATGAGACCCCTTATAATGCACATGTGTAACTGCGCATAGAGGAATGGAAATGCAACAGAAGACATGATCATGCACAATTACACTAAGGAATAAGAAACTAAATACGAAACACTTCAAATTATTAACTTTTTATGATTCTTACGTTTTCTTATAGGGTAAATTAAGTTAATAAAGCATATTTAGGGGAAATATTAACTTATTGATTTTATGAACTTTTTATCAAGACTGTGTAGAGACACTCTACAATAATGAAAAGTGATAGTGAAGGAAGCCAACCTGAAAATATAGTTAGGCTAGTCCTAGATATAAATAAACCCACTTCTTTATTTCTTCTTACACTTTTACATTTCCCACTTTTTTCAAACTTTTAAAGTTACACATTGTTTTGAATTTTCGGAAATATTTTTTTTTTTCACATGAAGAGACATTAATGAAAAAGTAATATTTCTGAAAATTCAAAACAATGTGCTAATGTGGAAGTTTTGAAGAAGTGGGAAGTGTAAAAGTGTTTGAAGAAATGAAGAGAGAGGTGTGTTTTTCTATCCAGGCCTAACCTATCATTTAAGGTTGACTTCCTTTACTATCACTTACATATCTTACATTATTGTGCAGTGATTCTCCACTATCTTATTGTACATTGCCAAGCCATCATGCAATTAATAATTTTATTAATTTTAAAAAAATAATTGTTAGTGTAATTTTAATGTCCTTAAAGACATGAGTGTTGAAACCATTTCAATTATTTTTTCTTTTAGGCCCTATATTTTTTAGTGTTGTTCTTATTTTTAAATTGTGTGTTTTAAAGTGTTAATTCTAATTTAAAACTGTTATTTCCATTCATTAACTTTTTATAAAAATAAGTGTCATTCATATTTTAAGAAAATGTGTTTTAATATACTTTTTAACATTTTAAAATTATGAATATACTCAAACTCGACTTGAACTTGGGAGCTTTTAGAAATACTCGACTCAAGTTCGACTTCAATGAAAAAACCCAAGCTCGCAGACCCCTAGTATTTTATGTTACATTTTAGATTTAGTAATATTAATAATTAGTTTTCACTTTTCACAATAAAAAAATAATTAAATTTTAATTTAAAAATTACCTCTACATTCCCTTCCAATTTATGATATCTCAACAAAGACTCAGAATATTGGTGAGCGTTGTCAAACTTGGTGAAACTGAATTTAGACATATTTTTTCTTCATCCCTTTAATGCACCTTTCAGGTGGAAACCACTGATCATTTTATAATTTAAAGAATTTGCATGCTTAACTCATACTTTTCGGGAAGTAATAATTTACAAGTACTGGGACTGTCCCATCAAGTTGTTCCTACCTGGGCAACACATCACAATCCATCACTTGATTAATTAACTCAGTTTTGCTGTAAATAAATGGTTTAATAACCCGATATCTGTAGGCCAATGGCTTTGCCTGTGTTATTTTCTGTGTTTTGTCATGATGGATTATCTTTTAAACACTTACAACCAACCTTTGACCTCCTGCCATTTTTCCGCCTGACCTTCGTAGCCACAGGACAGCCAGTGGAGGTCCATATCAACCTGGGGGTTTGAGGGGGAAAGTGAATGTTTTGTTTTTGGGGGTTTACCGTTGGTAGCCAATGGACTAATTTTCATCACTGCAGTGGTGGGATATAAACATTTCGACCAGACAGCGCTCTCTAATTCACTGTGTACGTACTTGCGCTCAATTGTTTTATGGATGTGTTATCATAAATTTATATATTTTTATTAAATATTGAATGTCTTTTTTATGAAGTGCAAGGACCTCTCAAAACTTTCCTGCTACTTGCAGCAACCACTTCGTTAAATATTTATGTTTTCATTGAACCGTTGCCACTTTTCTCTACAAACACAGTTTTTACCCAACCCCATTTTATATATACATGCTATATATATATATTTATTTACCTATCAACAGTTACTTTTTCACTACTAGACAATTTTAACAAATTTCAAAATATGGTTTTTTCACAACAATTTTTTATTTCTGAAACAAATTTTTTGAACCCCTTATATTGGGTTGAAAGGTAGTGGATCTGTAGTAGGAGTTTACTTACATAGTTCTTTGATTTTTAAATTTCACTTTAATATTTATTAATTTTTTGTTACCATATAACTTTAGTTCCTCATTCGGTGTTTTATTCTCTTGCATGTGTACCAACATTTTTTTCAACTTTTCTAAGCTCCGTGTATTGAAAAAAGTCTTGTAAAATAAGCAGCCATTTTCTATTTTCAATTCTATTTTCCTTCATTTTTTTGATCAACATTTCCTTCTATTTTGTTGAATATTTTAACAAAACATTTTTTATCTATTTTTTTCTTTTTTCTATGAATGTCGTATGCCCTCTTTATATACCTATCTCTATTTTTCTTGTGAGTGGGATTTTTTTTCACATCAACTTATTGATTGATTCATTAATATTAAAATAATGAGCTTAGGAACTTTTGAGATGGTCCTTGAAAAAAAAAAGTAACTATATACGCCTTTTAAAAAAATACTTAGATATTTTACATGTTTTTTATTTTTTCTGGGTGGTTACATTAGAGATTTGTATAGTACATATATATCTATATATATATCATGTTCCTCTTAATTTGGTTTTGACTTATTTTTCCATATCATCTTTACATGCATCCATTGTGCGATGCCAGGATTTTGAGGTATTATGATGAAAACATTGTTGAAACAACAACTATTCACCGTATGTCCATATACACATCTGCTTCACCCAGTTTTTGTTAACTTGCTATACCTTAGTAGTTTTACCACTACTCTGTTGATTTACATTTTTTTATAAGGTTTTTTCCAAGTAGAATTGGTGTGTTATTATTTATATTAATTCATAGAAAGCAAATTCTTAGAATTTCTACACTTTTTATTTTATTTTACACTGTATTAGCTAATTTGAAAATCCAAACAAATAAAAATCCAATAAAAGCAAAAAGTAGTGGTATTAAAATGAGCAGTCGTAGCATGCCACTTGGTTTTGGAAATGCACAGCTCTTAATATGTATTGTTGGAGCGACTACCCTTCCCCCATTCCACGAGGCTAATGGATGACCATCTCTCAAGTTGCCTACGCAATAGCTCGTTTTGTGTCTTGTGTTGTGAAGTTCATGGTATGCATCAAGCCAGTTCACTGAGGAAATTAACACTAACATTGTTAAACATTTTTTTTATCAAACATGTTATTTCATAAATATATATTTTTTTCCAAAGACTATGCTAGCGATGACACTTCGGCTCAAAATTTCATTTAATTATTTTGAACAAATTAAAATAAAATATATCTTAAAGCTAAGTCTGACATAATGTTAATTGATAGATAAAGCCCTTTAAATTTAATTACAAATTTATTCTTCAAGTTTGCTTTCTCTAGTGGACTCTAGACACTTTTAACAGTTCTTGAGTTTTTTGAGAGTTGTAAAATGCATAATGTATTAACACATAAAAGTAGATCTTGCGGCTGTCAGATTTGGCTCAATATTTGTCACATCAACTATTACAGTTTTTAACTCATCCTTGTCTGTTGATTTATTTGATCAAGATTAATTTTGATCCCTTAAACTTACCTTGAAATTAAGAGTTTGTCATCGCTAGCTGCACAGTCATGATGCTTTAAAGTTCACTGCTTCTTTAACATTTTGCATGACTGCTTCAGTGCCTCTGCATGCCTGCTTCAGATGGACCTAGAACTATATGTTACTGCTGCATTCACTTGAAAGATAAGATTTTATAGACATGCTAAGAACATGATGTATTCTTTGTACTCTTTCTCTCTGATTAGCAACGGAAGTCTGGCTACAACCAACACTTTTGATAGCTAAGATTCCATATGGAAATCAAACACCAAAATTCACACTGCCATGTATAAAGAACTAATAGATTCCATATGGAAATCAAACACCAAAATTCACACTGCCATGTAGAAAGAACTAATTGAAACAAATGTTACCAACATATTTCCTATTTTAGTTTCAAAACCAATAAATAAAAGAATAAAAAAATTATGTCAATGATAATTCACCAATGTGCTATGTAGACTTGTAATACTTTGGTCAATAACTGAATCCAAACTAATGTTAGTTTCATAACATAACCTCTTGTTCAAGTGTGTGCAACACTTGCATTCTTGATGGAGACAGATTGTTATAATCACGGGTAACCACCATTAGGGAATATTTTATCACTTAACTGAACATAACACCCAATTAAACAAGGAAAATAAACATAAATACTGTTTGAATTTAAATTTAGCAGATAGTTGACATTTCATCCAATGTTTCTTTAATATTATATACAATTTAGTACTAATGTGCTGGTTACTGAGAACTAATACAGAGGAATAAGAGAAAATCATATTTTATTCTAATATTGATCTAGTTTAGAATCAACCACTCTTTCCACCATTCTTGCTCCTTTAATTGCTCCAATTCTTCTCCTCTCACTAGCACACTTCCTACTATCTGCTCCTCCCATATCTTTCTTGGCTTCCCTTGCAGTCTTTTTCCTACATACTTCATCTCCATCACTCTCTTTGGTATTTTCTCCCTTTTCCATTCTTATTACTCATGCCCATACAATCTCAGTCTTGTTTTCTTTACTATCTCATGTACTACCTGTACTCCCACTCTTTCCCGGATAATCTAATTCCTTATCCTGTGTCTCCTCATGACAGCTAACATGTTCCTCACAAATTACATTTCCATGGCCTCCACTTTCTTGGTCTCTCTTACATTCAATGTCCATGTTTCTCCTGCATAATATATGACAACGGGTACAAAATACACCCTATACAGCACTTCCTTACACTTCAAGGGCACTTCTATTCTCCATAGAAGTTCTCTTACACACCTATAGAACAAGTATCCCTGATGTTCTCTTCTAAGTAGCTCCTCTATGCTTCACCTTTCAGCTCAATTCTGCTGCCAAGATATTTTATTGGCTTTCATTAGTTCCAATCCATCCAACTTTATAGATTTGCTAGGCCTTGTCCTCTTCCTTGTCATCTACATCACTTTTCCATTCTAAATTTCACCCTACACTCTTTCACTTCCTCATTCCATTACTTTAGTGATTCTTGTACTTCCTCTTCCTTCTTCCACTATAGCATCAAGTCATCAGAAAACAACACAGCTTTCATTCTTTCCTCCCCGAGTTTATTTGCCACTTATTCATGACCATTTCCATTACCATTACAAATAGTAGTAGTGAAAGAGCACTCTCTTGCTACACTCAATTTTTTATTTGAAACTACTTTGTACACCCCTTATCCATCTTAACAAAACTCATGTTATCCTAATACATGCTCTTCATTCTAATTTTCACTCCATTTTTCACTTCAACCTCCTCCATTGCTTTACAAATTTCATTTCTAACCAAAATATCATATGGTTTCTCCACAGCCATAAATACCACTACCAAGTTTTTCCCAAATTCGTCCCGTCTTTCCATCAGTTGTTGTGTGACAAAGATTAAGTCTATTGTAGACCTCTGTTACCTAAATCCGTGCTGTTCCTCTCTTCACCTTCCATTTATTTTCTTTCTTATTATTTTTTTCGAATATCTTTTCATATCTTTAATACAGTGGCACATCAGTGTTATTTCCCTATAATTCGTACACCTCTTCCTGTCTCCTTTCTAGAAAATTGATACTATAAATCCCTTCTTCAGTCTTCCAATACCCTGTTATCCTTCCATATCACTCTCAGCAACCTGTATAACCATTGTATTCTTGATACTCCTGCAGCTCTTATCATTTCCACAGTTCGTCCCCACCTGGCGCGTCTCCTTGTTTCACCCTCTTTAATGCATCCTCCACCATTTCCACATGAGGCCCATTTACTCTTCTGCTATTTCTTCATGCTCCTCTGTTTCACTCCCATCTCTTTTGTCTTCTGGGTTGAACATCTTCTCAAAATATTTCATTCATAACTCCTTTTATTCTTCTCCTTTCTTTATCATTCGTCCTTACTAATCCATCATTATAACGTCTTGCCTTTTCTCTCTCTCATCCTCTTTCTTACCTAGCTATATAATACTTTTTTACTTCCTTCTATATGCCTTTCCAGCATCTCTGTCCAGTTTTGCATCCAATCTTTGTTGGCTTCCCATACCATTCACTTTGCTCTTTTCTTCTTCTTCCTATATTCTTCATCCATTTCTTAATTCCTATTCTTAAAACTCCTTTTGAATGTTTTATTCTTCTCCACTGCTTCCTTAACCCTCTCATTCCACCATGGTGTCTACTTCCACTTACTATTATCACTTGTCCTCCCACAATCCTCCTCTACAGCTCCCACCAAACGTTTCTTAAACCTTTCCTATTCAATCTATACACTTCAAATCTCATCTTTCGGCACTAAGCTTCTTGCCTTTATTAAGTACAGTTCTCTTTCCTCCTAATTTTTTAACTTCCACATTCCTCTTCTTCTTTCTTGCTTTGCTACCTTTCTCACACATTCCCATCCCTTCATATCTGCCACCAGCAAGCTGTGGTCACTACCTAAGGGCACATTTGGAATTACCTTGATTTTTACAGTCTGCCTTTTCATTTCTTCATTCTTAAGGAAGTAGTCTATTACCGACCTTTAATTCCCGTTGTATCTAGTGATTTTATGGTTTTCTCTGTCCTTCTTAAACCAGCTGTTTTCCACTTTCATTTTATTTCTTGCACATAACTCCAACAGCCTTCTACCTTCCTCGTGTCTCTCTCCTCATACTTCTTTCCATAACATGTCCTCAAACTTTTAAAAGGGTTTGTCCGAGGCCTCTTTTGCAGATATTATATGGCAGTACCTCACTGAAAAGCTTGCATTGAGCATCCGAGGAGGATTCCACATGATACAATGCTTCATACAATCTCATGAAGTGTCACTTTACTTTCCATCCATTACACTCTAATGAACTGAATTCAATAGAGTGCTGATTAGAGCTTACAGAATTTTTGAAAAAACCGGAGAAAGATTGGAAAATGTCAGAGAGATTTGCCCTTGAAATGTGTTAAAATAACACATGCACGAGAATATATGTACATTTTTTTAGCACCACGACTTACTACTCGTTCGGGTTATACACTAGTGCCCTAATTATGATAGTGGTTTTAGGGATGAATAATGTTATATCTATAGGAATTGTACCCACATTTGTGTAGAGGGAGAGTGTAAAACCATTTTGGAAAAACCCTCCTCAATATACTCGACCAAGATTCAAACTTTAATCTCCTTGTCATCGACAGTCTAGTCTACTGTGAGAGTAGTGCCTCAAACCATGCTGCCATCAAAGCGGGTCATTAGAATATTACAACGGGAATTTGGTTTATGTTTATTTAAGGAAAAACTCTGTTCACTTTATGAGGACATGTTTTGATATAGAGGAATGCACAGGAAAGATGAATAGAAACACCCAAAAGGGAACAAACACAACATGGTTTTTATAATGTAAAAAATAACACAGTTCAAGTAATGGCTGCCTCTCGAAGAAAATATATTGTTTTCACCCAATCCCTTGACCTAGATTTCATTATATAGGAACTCTTCAGGAGGGAGTTTGAAATGTACAACTTAACTTCCTAAAAGAAGAAACAAAAATATTATAAAGGGAGAAAAAGGAAATTGGTAAAGGAAAAAAGGATACTTAGATAGGAACAAGTTAAAGGAACGAAAATCATTAAGGACAATCACAGGAAATATACATTGAATACGATTACATACTATATCTCTTTAAGGAAAACATGCTTTAACTTTTTGAGGTACGTTTTGTTATATTTGAAACAAGGTACATAAAAGAAGGATTGAAACACATGAAAGGCAACTAACACAATATGGGCTGGCTAATAGTCCAATCATCTATTAGCTATTACTATACTATGAAGTGTCATATTTGGAAGAAGGTACAGGAAAGGTGGATAGAAACATATAAAAGGAATGAACACTATATGGTTTTTACAATGAAAATAAGAACTCATTTCACACTTTACATTGCCGCCATTGGACAAAGAGGTAATGGCTGCCTCTTAAAGAAAATCAATTATTACCGCCCAATGTATTCTTTTAGGAAGTTGCTTTGCATGTTTCACACTCCCTCCAGATGAGTTCTGATAGAATGAAACCTAAGTTGGGGAATTAGGTGGTGATTATCGATTTTTTCCAAGAGGCAGCCACAGGCGATAGACATCAAATCCCCCAATCCTCACCCATCTAGCTGCCCCTAGAATAATATTTTAACTGAAAAATCACTATACAGATTAAGCAGAAATTTCACATGGGCATAACTCAGACGATTGGTTAACATATAGGCTAATTAAAATTACTTATACTGCTTAACCTAAAACACCAACCCCACTCCCCACCTCCTTCCCCCATGATCTATTTCCTAAACTGTTGGGGGGGACTGGGGAGTTGCCCTTCGGGTATAGCCACAGGTGCTAGATTTTGAACCCACCCACCCTCTACTGCCCAGCCACCATCAATTCCTGAGCAAATCTCCTTAACTGAAAAAGCACTACACCAATTTAGCTGAAATTTCATTAACATAACTTAGATTTTTGGTTAACATATAGGCTAATTAAAATTACTCAAACTGCTTAACCTAAAACACCAACCCCCTCCTCTTCCCTCCTATCACCCTCATACATATCCCCAGAACTGCTGAGGTTAGGGAGTCGCCCTTCGAGGGGAGGGGGATGCCCACAGATGCTAGACTTCAAACACCCCTCTCCACCCCCCACTCACCTAACCTCCCCCAGATGTACATCCAGAACCACTGGGGAGAAAGGGTTGCCTAAATTTAACAATATACTTTCAATATCTAACTACCCATAACAATTTGTATCCATTTGTAAATCAAAAAACTGATAGTTATAATTGCTTTAACGGCCTTATGAATGACCAGTTCTTTACTAATTGCCCTTTTCTTCCTGTTGTGTAGTTTTGTTTTCCCTTTTAGAAAGTTTTGTTGTGCATTCCACACTACCTTCTGATGAGTTCTCGATTAAATTAAATCTAGGCTGAGGGATCGGGTGATCACAATCTATTTTATTTAAGAGGACACAATTTCATCTTTGACCAATGGCATAAATGTAAAGTGTGAAATTTGTTACTCTTTTCATTGTAAAAACAATCTTGTGCTATATGTTATATATGTGGATCCATCCCTCTTTTCTTTACCTTTTTATGTATATAGCAAAAGGGTAAACATTGAAACACTTGAGTTTTAAAAATCACGCCTCAATCCAAATGACTAAATTGACTCTCAAAATGTGGTTTCTCTCTCACCAGGAAATAATGGACACCATCAATGCTAATGAAATAGTGAATTCTGTACCAACATCAGACCCTTTTAACTATCTATCTTAGAGCTATTTTATTGTAAATCAATAACAAATAGTTTTTGACCAGGCTTATTTTTTTTTGTAGTTTTTAATAGTTAATTGCAATGTTTATGCATTTTATTTTTGTATCGTGGGTTGTAGTGCAAAGTATGAGTCGCATGTTGGTGGCATGCAGTGGCGTGTTGAAGGTATGCTCCAAGGGATGGATGACTTGTGTCAGAAACATGTGGCACCCAATATCTGATGAAGTGTGTTTTTTGTCAATGTTGGAGATGACTCCTCAGTTTGTACAGCATATATTTGTTTCCAATCTTCTTGGTTACTCTCGTACATGGCTGATAGAGGGAGATTTGTTTTGATGCACTCACTTCTTACACAAGTTCAGCCATGCCCTTCATAACCTGGGAGATACGGAAAACTAAGAGCTTTGGGAAATTCTCTTTGGTCAAGACATATAAATATGTTTAATCATCTTGCCTGGAAATGCTAAGAATGTGGTTATTTATTAATAATTATGTGATTTATTTAATATATTTTACTACTAAAAATGTTAAATTAAAAACAGGGCTTTTTCAAAATTATTGTTGAAAGTAATACTTAAGGAAACCTCGGGTTTTCAAACCTTTGAGTAAATCTGAGTATCTTGTGAGCCGGTCAGGAAATTTTACAACTATGCCAGAGAAATGGAAACATCAACCCCTCAAGCCAATATGACACAACTTATTCAAGCTTACTCCAAGCCTATAAAAAAGATCACTAAACCAAATCACTGGTTGGTTTGCCTCCATATCTCCAAGACAATTTAACAACAGCCTAAACAGCTGGAACTGTGATCTCCCTAGATTGGCAATCATACTAATCAAACAATTATACTAGTGATTCAGTCATACTAGTCATACGAATCATACTTGTGACACAAGTCCCAATAGTTAATTTCCTATTTTAATTCATTATGAACAAAAATGATTGTTGATGTACCAATAAATGTGTGTTCTAGCTAGACCCAGAATAACAACATGAGGTGTAGATATAATTCAGATGGGAATATCCCCACAACTACTGGATCAATAGAATATATTCAACTGCATCATGTGTGGTTTGATGTCATTTAGGGTTGTTGTATTTAGAAGTCTTATCTTCTGATGCCAGCAGTCCCCTTTCAACCTTCATTTCAGTGGTTGAGTATCCATCCACCAATTGTTTGAGTATTCTCTGAGCCCGTGATAACAGCGTAGTGAGTAAACTCGGGCCCCTTGTGAAGTACCCACAAGACACCACTAGCTGCATGAAGCTATTGGCTGCTGTTACACTGTATATAGTTTGATGTTATTTATTGTGGTGCATTATTCAATGGTTAACTTATGTTAATAAGCCAGTTCTTTCAGGACAGAACTTTCTGTTCTTTCAGTCTCCATTAAGTAGACTGTGGCCACAGTAGTACAAACATATTCTACTGCAGGGTCCAACAATATTTACTTGAGTCTAAGTACAGCAATGGACAGAGAAACTTAGTATCACAGCACCAGTAATGATTGTGCTGCCAATATGTAATATACAATATTGTGTTATGTTATCAAATAATATGTTGTTCGACCAAGCATAGGGGATGATAACATTATAACTTCCTAAAATAAATATTTGTTCATACTGGTTAGTGATTACTTCTATGTTCATGGCTGTACATTATATAATCATTATTCTAATAATGGACAATATCCTTAAAAAAGTTTTGTCCTTTTTTATGAATAGGATTTTTTTTAATCAAAAATAAAGTATAAATAAATATAACAATAATATTTTCACCTATTCAAAATACAAAATACTTGTGTATAGTTAACATTGTTTGTGCTCCTATGGTCTTGCTGCAAAAATTATTAATGTAACTTAACTTTTTTTAAAAAAAAGCTAGGCCATTCAGCAGAAACATTTTTGAATTATTCTCTTTCCAAAATACACAATTTGGAGGAATGAATTTATTTAAGGAAACAAAAATATTCTCAATAATAATCATTTTATATTTCAAGAATGATTCTTGTAAAATAATTTCTTAAAAAAAATAAAAAAATCACAACGAACCCTTAGGTTGTATTTTAAAATTTATAAATTGTAATATTTTTCTTCTTATTTCCGTTTTAGTTCTTCGTCAGGTTGGACCATATCCGCAAGTGCTTTACACAAAAAGGCGGAATATTTGTTTTGGAGGAATACAGTAAGTGCATTTTGTGATCATCTCAGCAAGTTTTATTTTTACTTCAAAATGTTATTGATTCAAAGGTAGTTAAGGAATTGTTACCAAGGGAGGAATGAATTTTAAGACTATTAGTTGTGTATATTGTCCCTCTACTTCACCCCCACTTGGTAGGACACTAAACAAAGGAGAGGGTAGCAATTTACAATTATAATCTTACCAAAACACCTGGCCTGGCAACATTCCATAAGCTTGCCACAGAGATATTTAACTAAGAGCACAAAGTAAACAATTATTGTTACTCAAAATGAATATCGCAACAAAATAGTCACCTTCTGATAAAATATTCTATTGACAAGGTTAAATTTAATATCTTTTAGTTTTTAATTAGAATTTAATCTAATTCATATTTAATTTAAATTCATAATAATAATAATAATAATTTTATTTTATATCTAAATACCTCAAGCAAATATATGTTCAATATATTTTGAGAAATGCTTGATTTTTAAGAACATGTCACTTTTTATGTGATTTGTTTACATTTAGAAGTTAGTTTTTAGAAAATAGAATGAAACCGAAAGTCATGGGGATAATTTGAAACTTGTATTTAGGTCATTTGTCACCACACGTGGCTATTTCTATACCTTTAAATACCTTTCCTCCTTCTCAAATTGCCTTTAACAGTAACATACACACATACCTTATTTGAAAAGAAGGGTTTAAACAACAAAAACACTTCCAGACGGTGTTAATAATTATAATAAACACATTGAGCAATGTACTTGGTATTTCATTGTTAAGATTATTGGTTTATTGGATTAGACAACATGTTAGGTGAATAAAATGCTTCATTCACATTTAACCATGTTGACTACACACCCATAATAATGTTTCAGAAAAACGACTAAAACTCTTAACCGTAAGTATAGGGGCCTACTACCCATCGCAACTTAACCAAATATTTAATTGTTTGAGATGTGGAATGTTAGATTAATTAGGTTAGGGTAATTTATAATTCATAACACATAAACAAATATTCTAACAAAGATAATAATTGTGAAACAAAATATGTATTTTCCTCTAATTTAGTTTTTTTAGTAGCCCACATTGTAACTAAGCTTTAATTTTATTGTGCTGTGTACTTTACCATGTGTGAAAGTTCTCTTAATGTGAAGTCATCAGAATATATTAAAAAAATATTTAAACAAGGGAATAAAATATATGAATGCATATCCAAGAATTGGGTTTGTTATGCAAAATAAAGTTCTGGTTGCATCAGACATTCTTCTAAAGTACAAGCATTTATTTTTGGCATTATTAAATAAATAGGTGGAATGTAATTATTTTGAGTAGGAGAGATAAGTATTTAATGTCTAATATATTAAACCAATATTATGTACTTAAAAGAATGTGAATCCATGCTAGTATTAAATGCATTTGTCAACTACTAGAATACTAAAGCATTCTTTATTTAGTAGCTCACTACACAGAGGCTAACAGAGATCAAGAACTCACTGGCGCATAGACACAATCATAGTTACACTGATAATCACTACAACCACATTCGTCCCAAGGCCAATTCACATAACAATACAATAACCACCAACAATAATTGTAGTATTTAAATCTCAAGTTCTATAATGTGTTAATAATGATCATTAATTTTCTGTAGTATGGTTTTTATGGTAGAAAACCCCTTTACCAAAATAAGGTGCTAGTGTTATATAACCACCTCTTGTTTTTCTCTGTCTCTCTTTCTTGTAATTTGTTTCTGTCTCTTAATTCCTTTGATCAATTTTTCTAGTGTTTACATTTTATTTCTTCATCTTCACTTGAATGAACGTGTTTCTATCAACCTAGTATCTAAATTGCTTAAACTACAAACAACATAATATTAAATAGTTAGGTGTATTTCATTTTATTAAAAAGTACCAGTATCAATTTGTAACTACTCAACTAATATTAATATTACTAGATAACTTTGATTGAAACATAAACATAAAAAAATAGTTTACTTGACCTAGATAGCAAAGTTAAAAACACTTGAACATTTATTTAAAAATAAATTTGTTTTCTTTAAGTAAATTTGAAAATTTGAATATTCTTAAACATTCTCATAAGGTCTATCTATATCTTGTACAGAGTTAAGCACCTACAATCATATTTATTAGTTAGATTTACTAGATTAATTAACCTACTATTATATTGATTAGGTACCCATCTAACTAATGCTTTTAGTCACATCACCTTTTCACATTTTTTAAAAACTTATGATTTTTTACTTTACTTCTTACATTTGCCCTAATATTTAATATAAAATTGTAGTATCATTTTCATTCAAATGGTCATACTGTGTTTAATTTATATTACTTTGAACGTTAAGAAAAACCATACTTCAAAAATTAAGGAAGCTGACCAACATTTGAGTAAATGACCTTAAGTTTATGATTCCTTGGTAAGCCACCTTCATCAGTTTTCTCTTAAATTTTCACTATTTTCCATACTAAGTTTGTAGCTTAAGCACACCTTACTTGTAAAAAAAAATCATCCCCATTACCCACCATACTAATAATTTATTAAGTCAAAGTCTTAAAAACCAGAATTTAGGAGCAGCATTCATAATTTTATTGTTTGTGTATAGTAATTGATTGTAATATTTGTACACATAACACACACCTTGTACACAGGAAAATAAATCCCCTTGAGCCCCCTTTTGACCGATCTTATCTGCGTAGTGGTATTTTTTCATACAATACCAAATATCCTAAGTAGCATTTTCATCTTTTAATTTACTATCCTATTACAGTGGTTCTCAAACTGTGGTCTGCTGACTACTGGTGGACCTTGGCGATGTTCCCATTGGTCCACACTTGGGACAATAGGAAAATGAATGGCATGAAACAATCATATTTGCTTTCTCAAATAGTCTATTATAGTTTGAGACTAGTTTTCGAAAATAACTTATTTGTGATATAACCTCAAAATATCTTTTTTATAGGCCCTACTATCATATAAAGACTTCCCAGATATCCATTTTAAACAAAATTGTTACCAGTATGTCAATTTTTGAAAATTACCTAACTTAAAATATTCTTTATTTGAGGGCTTCAATCAAAATCAAAACAACACTTCAAGGACAAACCGATTTTTTTTTTTGTCATGGGGAACATGAAACGTAAATAATCATAATAATATAAAGGTCAACATTTTTCACAGTTACAATATTTCTTTCTCTCTTTATTAGAAAGTAAAAAGTGAAACAAATCATGAGTACATTATTGACAGGCTAACTCCTCTAACTCAACTATACGGTACTTTGTTCCACAAGTATAGTTCAATTTTTGCAGGAAGAGCCGAGATTTATAAACATTTTACTACATGTTTAGTGTTATTTTATTAATAATATGTATCACAAGTTAGCAATCATATATAACTTGACTTGAAAGTAGATACAGTATTTTTACTAGCTGTCAAATAAGGCTCTACCTATGACAATTGTACAGTAAAATATGTATATTTAACAAAGTTATATAAATATGCTGTCTTTACCACTTGATAAACACTTTCATTATAGGCACTAAAATTTTCCACTTCATCAATTGACATATTGGTAAGATATTAAGGTGGATGGTCCGCATCGTCGAATGCTTGTCAAGTGGTCTGCTATTGGGGAACGTTTGAGAAGCACTGTCCTTGTAGGTAATCAATTTAGTTGAAAATTGGACCGGAAGATGAGAATGTACGGCATTGTTTTACCCTATGAACCACCTAGACTCATATGAGCCTCATCACATAATATGGACACAATGTTAAGGTGGTCCAGTGCCAAACCATTGGTCCCTGTATGTATCCAGGTGTCATTATTCACAGTTCATTCTCTAGTAGGGTGTGTGGGAGGCTGCGTTTATTTGTAATATTGAGGATAATGTAACTTGGCCCCACCCCTGAATCCCGTCAACCTGTGTTGTTTGTTTGTTGTTCAGACCCCAAGACTCGACAAGTGATTCAACGCAGATACAAGTCCTTGATGGTGAGTAAGAGAGTTTGTCAGTGACAGGTGTGCGTTAGTGGGCTTGACTATGACCCAGGAGGTCAGAGCTCAAAAGGAATGTTTTTGCATCTTATTCAATCTTACCTTGCTTGCCCTGTTCTGCTAATGAGTGTACCAGCATTTGTCAGTAGAGGGAGTGAAGTACTATCTCTCAATCACGATTAAGCATGATACACTAGCGCACACCCAACTTCACCCAACATTAGGCTTGGGTATTTAGCACTGTTTCCATAGGTTAGGTTAGTTTCTAAGTCTTGTGCATAAATACATATAAAATAGTAACAGCTCCCGTTGTAAGTCTTATTAAAATAATTTAATGCATCAACAAGTTCACTTGTGACATCATAAATCAAAATAATTGGATCTATCAACAAATTCAGTTGTGAAATTCGGATTGCTATAATTAATGTATTGTTGGGTGATATTTGTGTAAAGACTTTGACATATTTATAATCTAACTGGTTTTCCAGATTGAAACACAAATCTTCGCTTTTTTGTATGTTCTATATTCTATTCTTTAATAACTCTAAATAAGTTCTAAGCTATTTTCATAGAATGCTCTTGTAAATAATTACTTTATGAATCTTGTTTGCTTTATTGAATTGCGTGGAATGTTTTGAAACTTTTATAAAGCATTTATTTAATTCACTATTCTCAGTGGATTTTCATTGGCAACCACCATTTTGTTATTTTATTTAATATTTGATGTTTAATTAACAAATTATTACTCTTAATCTATATTATAGTGTTTACTATTTTCTTATTCTTTTCTGATTTATTTTGGTCTAGTGAATTGTAGATCTATAACAAAACATATTAAGTTCTAGCATTTTGTGTGGTAGAAATAATGTTGTATGCATGCTCTTGTGCTTACTATTTTATACGTATTAGGATCCACTTTCAATGAGGGTGATCACTAAGCTTACATTACATTTTAAAAGTATGTTGACAAACCTATTTGATGTTGGGGTCATAAATGTGAATAGCTTCCAATTGCTGCTATTAACAAGGTTTGAATCTTAGCCAAGAAATGTGGGCAGAATGACTGATCACATCCAGTGGCGCAGGAACGTTTTTATTTGGGGGGGTAAATATAATCATGGGCTTTTATAGGGAATAACATTTTTTTAGATTTAAAAAAGACCAATAAAATGTAATATTTAACAGTTTAAATGTGTTTTTTTCTCATTAAGTATGGGCATGCCAAACATTAGAATGAATACACACAAAACTAATTAAGAAAAAATATATCTGATGCTGCTCAACTCAAAATGAGTAAAAACAACCAAATTAAAGTACGTTTCCAAACACCTTTGCCCTATATTCGCTACTAGCTATAAAACCACTAACTAGTTTCGCAATGTCAAGTTTGTTGAATCTCTCAGGGTATGCATTAAGCAGACACCGGTGATTTAGTCTACGTTGCCTCATCGTAGAGCGAAGATAGTTTTTTATGCGTCCAAGCATTGCAAAACTTCTTTCTGCAGTAGCTGATGTAGCTGGTATCACTATCAGAGTTTTCAAAATCTCTTCAGTGTGAGGAAATAAACTTCGTGTTTCCTCGTGCAGGCTTTGAAATTCGGTGAACGTGCTGGAGATGCTAGAAAAATGAATGATTTTGCTACACATCGTCAGCTCAGTTTTCAGCTCTTTTGGGCAAATACTTCTTTTGTTCAAAACTTTCATCATGGGTTCAGTAAATTTATTTGACTTCGAGAGTAAGATTTTCTCCAATATGCAGTACTTTTGAAAATCTGGTTGGTTGAACCTGTATTCAATTTCTTCAGATATCTTTCGATTGCATTTGTACTCAGGGGCGCACCCAGAATTTTAAGCTGGGAGGAGGGGATTTTTACATAATAATTTTCATAATTGCAGCATTATATATTTCAATTACTCTAATATTTGGAAATTTTATTTGAAGTAGGGGGGTAAGAAAGATAGAGATTCAGCGATGCCCCCTAAAAAGTGGGGTTCCAGGGGTTTCTCCCCCGGGAAACTTTTTTATTTCAAAGTATGTAAATGATAATATTTGAGCTAATTTGTACCAAAAGCGGATCCTCGGCCTACCCTCTGTCACTGTGTATGCCAGGTCTGTGTTTACACATTCTTCTTCACACCCGGGATTTGCAGTTGGTGGGGGTGGGGGCATATATTAATATCTCAACTGCTGATACAATAGTATTTACATAATTGCTCTAACATAATAATTTCAAGTACTGTACCCACTTCAAAACTCTATGTACAAAGAGTAAATACTTTAACCATTTCTAGAAAATATTACATTATCACAGGTCCAGTTTTCATTTAAGTGAAAATTAACAGTAAAATTAAAATCCACATAAAAAAGTAATCCTTTGAAAAGCCCTAATTACTGTACAAATTTAATTTATAATAAATATAATTAAAAAATATAATTGATTAATTGACGGAACATAATGCTAATAATATTTTTGTAATATCCTTAACTTCTGGGGGAGGGCTTCAGACCCCAAAGCTACCCCCGTAGGTGCGCCCCCTGATTGTACTTGAGTAAGTGTATAATAATTAATCATTTTATGAGTACCAAATTTTGAGGAATGTCCCGCTGCTTCTACATTGTTGGCTTCAAACTGTGATAGTGATATTTTATCTCCGGAACTGGTTGCAAAAGTTTCATTGGTTCCATCTTGATGTTGCAGTAAATTGCAATCGTCAGCACCTGCGATATATATATATAAAAATCTTTATTGAAGTATAAGCGATCTATAAAAGATATAAAAAATATTTTTATTTGAAACTCAAAATCAGAATTTTATTATTAGACTTTCTCTAGGCTCTGTATATATAAAAGAATAATTTTAGTGACCAATTGAAATGGAATTATCTTTCTAAGAGATGATAATAATTTATTGATCAGTTTTAATTCATTGTTATAATTTACCAGGACATTGTTCTTTTGATTGTCTCTGCTTGTTGTTATCTTCCCATCATGAGATCTCTTCATTGTCCACTTCAATTGGTAAGACATAAGGTAACAGTAAAAAAACAAACGTATCTTTGTTGCCTGATGACACAATCAAGTCACCACTCCCCACGTGAATGAGTGAATACCAGACGGTATTTACAACCCCTACCTCTCTTCTGGCTCAACCCCTCCCCCTCCAAGACTTTGGCACAAGTCACAAGTGGACTTGTAAAGTAACATAGCAGCACTGTCGCGCCTAGCAGAGGGGCGCGGTGGAGACTGGTGATTGCTGTCCCAAGCACTAAGCAGTACCTACGATAGGTCAGGACTCGCCAATAAAACCACTCGAAACAGGATTATATTTTAATTTTATTATGTTACCTTAGAGTGAACTGTGTATCTTGCCTCAACAAGATCTTTCTAGTATCTAAAAGTTTTATTATATTTGTTTGAGAGCGGAGGGGTAAAAATGATACTTTTTACCCCCTTCCATTTCTTGGGGGGGTAAAATTTACCCCCGTACCCCCTAGTTCCTGCGCCACTGATCACATCTCACTAAGTATCAAGTACTTGTGTCTTAAGTTCCAAGTACAACTAACCCAGTTTTGATCATAATATCGAGATCAGCCAATTTGATCTGTTAAAAAAACATCGTCTTTAATAAATACATTTTAACATGTTGCATCAAATGCACCAAGGCTGTCATTTAGCTCGCTAATAATGCAGGCATCTTCACATTTAACAATTTTTTAACTGAATCAGGAAATGCTCACCAAACGTTCTACATTTTTACTTTCATACCGGTAGGCAGCCCGGATTTTTATGTAGTATTAACCTACAAAATAGGTACATAAATATATATCAAAATTATCTCAAATATGCAGTAAAATATGTAATAATGTGAAAATTATGTACCTAACATTGAATAAACCTTTTTTCTCCATTTTAATACATACAATAATATTGAAACAAAATATAATTTTATGGCTGCAAATTTCTGAAGGAGGTAATAGAAAAACACCTATATACAATTACTTTTTCATTGAGTTGTGTTACATTACTTGTTTATTTTACATCACTTAAATTTACCCATTAATCAAAGACTTCTAATTAATGGCAGTACATAACTGATTTTATAAATCACACAAACATTACAAACTTTCATTAAAACCGCCTTCACTATTGCCAGCTCTTTAAAAACAAGTGACCTCCAGACCACTCCAGATATTTTAAGTCAGTTTCCTAACATTAATTTTTTGGGCCAAGTTTAAATGTTTCATCTCTGCAAACTATCAGGTATTAATTACACTTACAAATATACACATTGTTGGTCTTGTTTTTATTTTCAAAATTATTATTGAGAAATACTTCAAACTACATTTCTTTTATTGATTTTGTGTTCTGTTTTTCATAATTTGTTCTTTGTCTTGCCGCACTATATCCGTTTCTCATCTCTATCAAAGAACAATGGGAAAAGGAGCAAATCAGATCCAAGAATTATTGTTTTTATAACTTGTAGACTTGTGTTATGAAACTGACATACCACACGAGAGAAATTATACTGAGGCCACTATCTGGCAACGTCGCATTCTCTCCCCTTCCCAGGAAGAGGAACGTCAGACACAAAGTTACATTATGGCAAATGCATTTCTCTCTGATGAGCCAGTATACCTTACTTGAACTTTACTCATTGCCATCCTTTCACTAGATACATTCCTTTATGAACACACATGTTTCCTGAAAATTAGTGACATAACATTTAAAATTATTTTACCCAAGAAAGACATAAAAAAGCATGCCATGATAAAAACACACAGAATAGGCATATGTAATATTATGTAATATTTTCAAAAATATGTAGAATTCAGTAAAATATGTAATATTAAAAGTGAAAATACAATCCCAAAAAACCTTATACAGTAACATTTCACTTTTAATATCTCTAACTGGCAGGATTAAAAAATACGATTACAAAAAAATCTGGGCTCTAGTCATAAGGTCTTAGAAAATTACCATAAAGTGAGCATTCATTAATAAATAATGCACTATATCAAACATTCATTTAAAAAAATAGCACATTCTTGGCAGCATTGATTTGAGGGATTACAATTGGGCAAATAAATTGGTAAAATTGAGTTAGTTAAGAGTGGGCCTGACTCTCTGTGTATAAATAAATATTGCAACTAATGAGTAGATGATAACCTTGACTGTGAGATGTCTGTTGGAGAGGTAGGTCATAGCATGCCAAGCTGGAAATCTTTGTTTTAGTTCCTTTTTAGATGCCACTTTAAAGAGTGAAGCCAAGCATCTGTAAAACGGGAACAGTTTAAAACATATAGTAGAAGGTTTTTATATACTTATATATTAAAAAAAAGTTTTTACCAAACAAACTCATATCAATAAATATAAATATAAATAACCAAGAACTGTTCAAAAATATTTTACTAACCAGTAGCTTTGTTTTAATTTATTTAAATTTGCACCCATCTAAAAGAATCAGACAATTTCACTTGTTGTTCTTTGAACAAATACCAAGTAAGTGTGGTAGAACTGGGAGTGTTGATAGTTGCACACCCACAGGGAAAAAAATTATGGTCGATAAAAAACAAGGAAATTTAAATCTTTATATGTTTAGACACCCTGATAATTAATTTAAGTGATTGTTGCATCCTAGTTTAAATTTCGTTTGTTGAGTGTTTTATTATGATTTTGTATTTTTGTAGTTGGCTAGCTTGTTTGTCTGTTTTATTTGTGCACGTTTTAGGCTAATGAGTGTATTCTGTCCCTGCATCGCGTCATCTCGGTTGTTGTTGCGCGTCGAATGTTGACCGGCGCTGATGTTGTGACGAGCTAGGACTGCCCCTGTCTGTATGCATCTTGCATGCCTTCCTTGCTCACACCTGACCTGCACTTGGGTTGTAAGAACTCATTTGATTTAAGTTTGTATTTATTTTTATCAGTACTGTTAGCATCTGATTCTAATCAAGGAGTCCTGTGTTCAATACTGGCTGGTTGCCCCTCTTTTCCCACTTCTCTCCGTATTCCCCTAGACAGATAGTTAGTGTCTGATAGCCTGTCCTAACACTAGTTTCAATATCTCTGAATGTATCCGAGTTGTCAACACTAAGTTACAACTTACTTTGGTTAGTTAAGACACAAGATCAAGTTAGGCTACATCAGGTGTAATAGAGTTAAATTAAGGTATACGCCATTCACGGTAGGAATTACTCTCTGAAAGGTCTTTTTTCCTACCAATATGCTACTAAATAATAGATTTCTGGCAGGGAAAAAGGCCTTTCAGAAATCAATTCCTACCGTGAACAGACTTTAATAACTATGTTAAATAAAGCTTTATCAGAGCTAGTTTTAGTTAAATTAGCTTAGGTAAAACTAGATAAAATTAGTTTTGGATTTGTTCAAAATCATTTACCCAATTCCCAGAAAATTATTAACTATGTTGTCAAATATATTTTTACAAATTTCAAAGTCAACTTTGGTGTTTTTTTTCGCAATGTGACTGCCTCACCATTTGCTACTGATGGTAAACAACCTTTTATTTCATTTGCTTAGGACTTCATTTATAGGTTTGGTTCCTGTGTTATTGTTTGTCCAACAAAAATTATTAATGTATTTAATTTATTTTAACCAAATTTGGACACCCTTTTATTTCTACACAGATAATCTTAATTTTAACCTGTATATAAGGATGTACTATTTATAAATTTTAACCAAATACTCCATATTACTTTTGAACACCAAATATCTCTCTAATTTATAATTAAAAAAAAATTATAACACTTTCGATCCCTAAAAATAATGGCCCCAAAATTAATCAAAAATACAATTTTAAGGTGTCCTGGGGTATTATTTGTTTTTATGATTTGATCTTTACCAGTCAATTAGTTCAAAAGCTATAAAGGACACATAGACAGGGCCATTTTAATTAGTCTCTCTTCTCTAATAGGTAAAGACTGTTTTTTTTTTGTCTTTGCACATGACTATCAACAGTCAAAGAAGTAATGAGAATATTTAAAAAGAAATGCACCATCATTTACTTGAATAGATGACTAGAAACCACCCTCAAGCAGTTGTCTGGTATCAAACCTTTGTATTATAGGTCAGAGTCAGCCATTCTATATGCAGAGATAGCCCTAACTTTTGTTTATTTTATTAAATTACTTATGGTTTGTATTATTTGTTGTTGACCAAACCACAAACAGAGACTAAACTTAATTTTGGTTTTGGAAACCTCGCAATAATGTGTTATTTTATTGATCTAGTTGTCAAATGGTTAATTTAGTTTTTTTTATTGAAAATATATTCATCAATGTGGGTCATCAATTAACTATTTGAATGAGGGCCAGACACAAAGAAATGTAACAAAATATGATAACCTAAAATAAAATCACTGGTTGAAAAATAATGGGTTTTATATGATTATTTCTCTATTATAGGTTTTTTAGTACGTACTATCCCGTTAGTGCAGTGATTCCCAACCTTGGGGGCGNAAAATAATGTTAAAAAATCATATACAAGTTGAAGAATTTTTTTTAAAACCCTTTTTCATAGTAAATAATATGATTATTTCTTGCGGTATTGGCAACACTGCCTACCAGTTGTAATAAATTCAGTGACCAGCTAAAAGTGTGCATGCACATGTTTATTTTCAAACTTGCGAGCCTCCTCTTAACCCTCCACCTAAGCCAAAGGCTTCCAAATCTAAAGACTAAAGAAGTCCATGCACTAGAAAAAATACTTTCTGGAGCCCTCATAGCATTTTTATACTAGTATTATTAGCATTCAATGACAGCACATTCACTTTTACAAGCAGAAAAGTATACAAAAAATGGGGAAAATATCACATGTTCAAATTGCAGCTTTGGCAAATGGCCTTGATTCAGAGTTGAAAAAAAAAAAGGGAAATCATAACTACTGTTACTATTTTATATTGTGAGAAACAAATAAATAATATTATTAAAGTGTTTAACGAAGCTTGAGATAACTGGTGGAGTCCAAGGGCTCCGCAAAATACGGTTTGAGAAATGCTACCCTCAGCTACCATTGCGGACATGTGCTACACCAACGAATCTTCAACATAGACTCTCATAAAAACTAAAAGGTATTGTCATCTTGAAGTGGAAAGGGGTTTGCGATGCGATCTGTCAAACATCAAAACCAATATTCAAGAACAGATGAAAACAAACAACATAGTGCCAAATATCACGATAATATTGTCATTTTTTCCTACCATTATCCTGCCAGTGTTGCATCGATTTTTGTACAAAGATAAAGAAGTGTCTAAAAAGTACTAATATTTTTTCAATATAAATATCCCCCAAAAAAGGGGGGATGGCGATGGAAATTAGATAATTTACCAAGGGGGACGTCAGCTGAAAAAAGTAGGAAAACACTGCATTAGAGGCATAATCAGGTAATTTGTAAAATGAACCATAACATCAAAATACACACACACACACATATATATATATATAATATAACTTATACAAGTAATTTATTTATTAATTTCTGCTAATAATTCATACATAATAGGTTTTTAAACTTCAACAGATAGGGCATACACCATAACAAAATAAAAACATTTTCTAATCTGAGTGATGCAAATATTAATTGGTTTTGACCTGCTTTGGTAGTCCAAGTCATCACTCACAATAGACTCAATTGCCAATGACAGGAAGATTGAGGTTAACATTACAGCTGGATCTATTGAGTTTTTTTTATGTCTGCACAAATGTGGGTGTACCCACATATACATATATATAAATTATTTCCTCTATATTTGTGATAGTTGAGCAGGGAAACGAGCTTGTCACCTTTACCCTCGTAAAATAGAAGGTACTGTAATTTCCTGTAGTAAATTTTATATGTTAATTCAGGTTGTTTCTGAAAATTAAGCCCCAAATGAAAAACTTAGCACATCACTTTTCTTATCTGTATAATTCAAAACACACTTCTTCCTTTACTCCCAAAATCAAATACATTATACCAAGATTAGACTTAAAAAATAAAAAGGTAACTTTCAACAATTATTTTGATACAAAGAAATATATTTTGAAACTCAGATATATTGAGTTTTGAGCGTAAGGTGAGAAGTGTGACTTGAACAGGGGTTCCCAAACTGTAGGGTGTGATCTAAGCTCTATAAGAATTGATGATTTCTGGCAAGTAGGAACAAATTAGTTTGACACTGTTTTAGTAAAGCTAATTCTTCATTATAACTTTTTTTTTTTAATCTTTGGGGAAAATAGGGAAAGGAAGGAACATCAACAATAATGTGAACAACTGAGTCAGCAGAGTAGTGATGCACTAAACTAAGGTCCTTGTCCAGGCCACATTTGTTCACATCTCTCACACTTGAATTTCAAGTTAAATACAGGTTGAAGCCCTTTTAGTCTGGCACCATTGGGACCTTACAGGTACCAGACCACAGAATTCGACTTCTAAGAACCCTTTACGTCTATTCCCTATGCTTGCCTTATTCCTCTACATACTTATTGCTATGTCATGTGAGGTAGAATAAAGTTTAAAATAGTAAATAATACACCACTTTTCACAATTCTTGGTCTCTTGGAAGACATAATTAAGGGCTAAAATACATCCAGAACCCAAGCCAAAACAACTTTGGCCACCCCTCAAACTAATGGTGGAAGATTCAAAATGTGCTGAACCAAAGAGTTTCAACCTGTACAACTTTGTTAGTAAGACAATCAGAACACTAGGCTTGGAGTGTATAACACTAGGGGAATAGGGGGAATAAGTTTGGCTGCTTCTCTAGAATCACTAGTCCTGGCATCCAGGACCTCCTGATACTGACCTGTTTGTCCCTTACAGTCGGACCAGATCTGCTATGCGGTGCTGTGCGTGTTCTCATACATTGCGGCAGGTCAGGAACAAAAGAGACAGCAGGGAGGAGTGGAGCCCCAAGGGGCCACCCCCACAAGACGCCACTGACCCTTATAGCGACGGCTGTCCCGCAAACTGTCCCAGCAGTTCTTGGTGGCCCCGGTGGACGCTTGTGGTGTCTACTGCCTGCCATGGATATGAGCTACAAGGGACCCTATCCTTGCTCTAGATCGTTAAATTTAGTTAGGCAACTGTTATTAAAAAACTGTTTCCTTGCAAGAGATGGTTCACCACGGTATTTCATTGGAACGTTAGCTAAGTGTAATCTCAGTTAAATAATAATCCTCTGTTAGTGGGCTAAGAGACTGTTAACCAGGGAGACAACATTGCAATTTTCACAAATATTTCTTATCTGTCTCAAACCTATAAATCATACCCACTGATAAATAAACTGTTTAAAATTTATTGTTTTAATTCATAATGGCACTGATTTAAAATATTTAATCCAAAGGATCAGTATAAATAAGGTGAAACTAAAATAAATACAACAGCATTCTCTTGTTGAGTGGAAGTGAAAATCTTCTCAATTCACTGAATAAACTCCAACCTCAGTCATGCGTGCTTACTGCTTACCTAACCTTGATAGTATTTGGGCTGTCCCTGCTAGTAATGCTTGTCATGAGGAATACACATAACTATTTCATGATGACAAAACGTAATTATGGTTATTTTTTGTAACCATTAAATAAATCCTAGTCATACAATAATAATAATAATAAGATATTGAGTGAAGGTAATTGATAATAGATACTCTTACTGTAAAAACTATAACTTTTATATATACCCCTGAATCTACTAGTGGTGGGATGACCTGTACCAGACTCATTTGGTCTCGACCCATGATTGTCTACTGTTGCAAGTTTCTTGATTTTTTTTGGACAGAGTATATACATCAGGGGTTGGCAAAGCTTTGTTCACAATGGTATCAATCACAATTAAAATAAGGAAAATCATGTTACAGGCTTGAATAGAAATAAATTTATTCTAAATCACATCTGAGATCATGTGAATGCACTTACACTATTTTAAGTGCAAATCCCATGACAAACATGGCTGCCAGTATGTCGCTAGTTATTTTGAAACAATTGTTTTGTCTGTCTTTCTTTGTGAAGTAGTATCCCCGGTTAGCTTCTCTTTATTGACTCCATTAATACAGAGTAGGGGTTTACAACTTAAAAGTGCCATAGGGCCAGAATTAGATCCATGAATCTAGTGTTGGGCTGCATCATAATCGGCTAATTTTGGTCAATCGATGTAAATACGAGAACAAGTATTTAATTGGGAATTAAATAAGAGGGGTTAATGTAAACATGTTTAGCTACATAAAACAACTTTTCCAACCAAAATATTTTATCTTTGATACGTCAATAAAATACAGCAGATGTAAGGAATAAATTAAACATGAGCATCAGTTGTAGCTTTCATGGATTTTTCCCATGCACTAAACACTTTCTGTTTCTCGGCTAAAAACATCAATTTTAATACAGTAGATTACTTTTCCAAGAAAATTTATAAGCCCCAAAAAAGTCACCGTGGACTGCCATTTGAAAACCCTTGATATAGAGCATTGATCAAAGCGTATTTTTCCATAGTAATGAATATAAGTTCCATTTATTTGTTAACAAGGTCTTAAAAAAGAGGAACATAAAAACAAGACACTTTAGTTTACCTAAAAATGGCATAACAGCTGCAGCTTTGCGAGTTATTGTGCCGTAGCAGGGATTATCTGTACAACGTTTTACAAGTAGCAGATGTGGACCAAGAATGACCTCTGGTTAAGACTGGTTGTTAAACTATCCTCTCATTAACCATCCGCCAGGCTTCTGAATATGTTGCCAGTATTTAAAGGTGAGCTGTTTGTAATGGGACACATTTCCAATAACTAACTACCCACCTGTTATTAAGGCAAAGTTGCGAAGTTTTGGGCATCACATTATTTTAAAGTATCTCACACTCATTGAAGGGCTGCCAACCTCTGAGGTATATGAGCTATCATCTGTAGTTATCTTGATGTTGGTAACGGTCCATTAAACAAACTATTGAAATATACAATAAAGCTGAGTGTTTGTTTGTATATGTTGTGTTTATTCAACTATTTGTGCTCTAGCCCATGTGTAACATGTATTAGACACGGCACAAGTCTACAGTAGAAACAGAGTAGGACAGTTGCAGCAAGTAAAAGTCATTTTTTATATGTAGTAGCAATACAGTAATAATATAGTAAAAATGTTATCAAAGTTGAGTGCAAACAAATATGTTTGTATTTTTAAAGTGTTATTTCTGGGTTGTTCTTACCACAGTAATATCAAGCCTTAGTGTAATCATCATCTTTATTATACCTGTTAGTCACAATTTATTTATTGTGTGTGTATGAGCTTAAAATTCAACCACCTTCTTTGCCTTTACCTTATCATGCTAACAAATATAAAAACATATTTAAAAATGTATAAATGAGTAGAAGTAAAGTTAACAACATTTGAAGGAATATTAGTGGAAATATGAGCAATGAAAGTAAATGTAGTGCTAATTATTGACATCTTGTATGGTTAACTGGTGTACTTTTTTCTCTCCTGTATGTGACAATATTTCTACCCCTCTGTGGAGTTTTATGTCCTGATGTGCTCATGACAAGGTCATCCGCAGGGACAACCTTCCGTTTTCATTTGTTCAATATTCAGCAGCAACTTAAAATAGCACCATAATTCATATAAAGAAAGAATGAAAGCCCACAAACCACCTCAAGTGTTGTTGGTGAGGCATAAACCCAGACTTTCATATTAAGAGCTAAGAGTATCAACTACTTTCCAGATCTTTCTTGATACATGTAATTGAATTTGTCAATTTCTCTGGAATTGTATCTACAAATTGTATTTTGCAATCAACGGTTAGGATATGTAGAAGCGTGGCTGAGGTTCTTCATGTTAGAGTATATTGAACCTCCCCTACAGGTGAATGCACTTTCAGACAATAAATATGTACTTGCAAACCAAAACTTGGGACACAAGGTACAAAATTCGCTCATTTCAAGACTAAGGGCGATATTTACAGCCAAGATTCGGAAGTAATCTAATCCCCCATCCAACCTAAATGGATTGTTATTCATATTGTAGGAGATTGGTTGACTCCCAGAACTTGCCCTTAAATACGGCCTTAGATTGGTGGTCATGGTTTTTAAGAACGTGTACTCCATAGACTAACACAGTGGTGAGGTACATGTGATTCATAGTTCATTATAAGTGTAACCTCAGTTTCTGATAACTCTTGTTAAACCAAAACTTATAAACCACTACATAATCCCTCTCGACTGTAAGAATGGTATCTCCCAACCTCTCGCCCTCTAACAGGACTAAATGTTGTATCTTAAATAGTTCATGGTAGAGTGAAGGATATATTAGTGCTCTCCAAGAGGTGAAATATTGCTTGTGCCTCATTTGATAGCGAGAGTAAGACAGATTTGTTGTTGTTGTTGTAATTTTACATCTAGCATTGTTTAGCTCTAGTCGTCGAAGCAATATGAATGGTAAATTTGTATTAGTTTCAAAAACTGTCACCAGATATTAATTTATATATTTGTTAAAAACTGCCTTTTTCTTTTTCTTAGTGTTCGTGTTTTACAGAATGATTAATGACCCCTGATTATTGTTCAGATGAAAATTATGTATGTATTACCATTATGCAGTCTTGCATTGTACTTATTGTACAATATTAGATGTTCTTTTCACAGATTTGTATACCTTAGTGTTGTAAATAGTGTAAATTTAAACTTTCCAACTATTATATTGTTTCTTTATTACATAATTTATTTAAAAAAAGTTGTTTTAAATGTGATTGGCAAAAGATTTTAAAAAAACACTTAGTTTTAAGTGTTTTGATGTGTCAACATATCACAAATAAATTACATTGAACAAGTCTTTGTTTTTGTTAAGACGATTTTATGTGTGTGAATTACAATTTATAATATTTATGATTCCTTTGGATCCTGAAGGGAGGCAGGATATTCGAGGCTATATACACCTTTAGATACAACATATGTTGTTTTTAGAGAGAGTCTGTTCCTTATTAGGGACATAACTCCACATAATTCTAGCACAACTCTAATACAAACTCATCCCAGACCCTTGATTTACCACAATGCTGAATGTGTATACATTTTTCAACAAAAATGTTGGAACACTTTTAATGGCAAAAATTTAAAATCCTAGCAGTAGGCTAGGCTTCTGAATAAAAACGCTTTGTTTTTTCCTAAGAATTGGATTACAAATTCATTGAAAAAATTATTCATATTGAAAAATATTTATTAATGGAATAGGCGTGCCCTTTTCTAGTTTTTCAGTCGCAGCAAAAATAATCACATGTTGAATTTTATCTAAATTTAAGTAAGAGAATGTGTTCTTGCAATATAATTTTCAGTCTGTAAGTTGGCAGTTTTGTCCAATATGTTGTGTTCAATAACGTCCCCACAGTTCTGTGCCCGAGTTTGTGTGTGCTGCCTGCAATATTAGGTATGATAGGCCCATGAAGTATGTACTGCTTGAGATAAAACTGTGTATCTTTGAATTAATTTGCAACTTAAGTTGAGGTGGAAAGGAACGAGATTTTAGGTAAGTATTTTTAAAGTTATAACAAAAAACTCTTTGGGCTAAAATAAATTTAATCTTGATTCCTAGATATGTTTAGTAATATCAACAGCTATTTTATACTATATTTGTGATGGCCACCATTACTTTTTTTTTATCTTAGTTTAAAAAGATTCTTTTCAAATATCAGATTGCTGACAAAAAATATAAAATAACTAATCATATATGAAATAAATTAAACTATATCTACTGGAGCAATACTCAATTTATTTTGGAATAAAATTTATAAATATACAGATCTTAACTTGCATTACCTTCCATCCCAAAGAGACTGTAAGTGGGAGCGCTCCCCAAAATAACTTTATTTGTGTTCCGGCATGTTATTTGGCATATAACATGCATCTTCATGTTAAACCAATGTGAATATGAGTCAGCGCCCATTGAAGTGGGGCGACATAATGGTGACTTGACAATGTCAGACGATTACTACACGCTCCGCATTTTGTCACATGTTACAGACAAGTAAGTTAATTTAATTTGCTTGAAATTTGTTTAGAGCTATTAAAAGACGTTCTTCAGGTGACACTAAAGTCATAAAGTTTGTATCTGGTTTTAAAATCATAGTTTCAATTTTCCTTTATATTAATGGAATGTTTCTTTACTCCTTCTATAAAACGACTGAATTTTTTCTAGATACATATTTAACTCCTTAAAACAGTTAAAGAACTAGGTTTTGTTTACATTTGATAGCCAAAAAAGATGCTATCAAAAGTGTTATTCAATGCAAACATAATGATTGTATCTAATAATATTGACTCAATTCAATAAGGCCAAAGCATCTTCATCATTAGAGGCAAACATTTAATGAATTGCTACAAAATCATTTCTGTTTTTTAGTCACACCTGAGTATCATATATTTTCACATTTCACTGTCATATTTCTGCCATGTTACTTTGGTGGGCACTCTTTAAATAGCAAAGGACAGAGTAGCCTAGGTAGTTGGGTGGTTGAGTTGGTAGAGCATTAAAGTCATTTTTTTGTTTTTGTTTTTTCAAATTTGTTTAGAAACAGTGTCTTACATCTGACCTCCAAGATGCCATCCAATGTAGTTACAAGGGCATCCACCAGGTATGTGAAGACTGAAACAGATTAGGGCTGGAATTGACTATAGTGGATGTTTGTTCAGTTGATCTTAGAAATGTTAGTAAAGCCATTCTTCGAAAATACTCCGATATCAATTGGTAGTAAATAGTCAAAGGATGGTTCAAGATTCAAAGTGCAAAGTGCTGAATAGAAATGAGAGCCATCAAGTAATCTGCGCCGGGTACATTCTGAGAGATTGCTTACTATAATGTATGTAATGAGGGCCCCAAATATAGTAAATATGCATCTAATAAAGAGTACAATTTTGTGTCATGTGATGTGTTTTACTATCGAGAAAGAAAGAGGTGACTCGAGTAGATCCCCGACTAGAAACGAGATGGTACAGTGCCTCTCACGAACCTACATGAAAAGTGGTCAGGTTTCTGTACCCCAGAGGCATAACTAGAGTTGGTGGTGTACAGAGCAAATAAAAAAGTGTGCCCTTTGAAACCTGTTCTTTAAGTTTTGGCCAAATTCTTATATTGGTACTCAAACTGGTTACTTGTTTTAATATTAGTTACAACATAATAAATATAAAATACATTTTTATTAGTAAGAAATTGAAACCTCTATTATTGCTAATAAATTAGATGCCCAAGGCATGTACCCCACTTGCCTCACCCAAGCTACGCCCCTGTAGGTGCATCCGCTCCCTCTCCCTTCTGTGCAAATTCAAGTAACAGCACAATTTATGAACCCAGATTAAATGTTTATTTTGAAACTAAATACTGTACTAAATAACAACAACTATCGACACATGCTTCTCCCCAAAAAAAACCCACAACACACCCTTTTATGGAAAGTGCTCCCTTCTAAAATTAGACAATTTGTTGTCTGCCTGATGCAGACATTAAGAGGAAGGCTGGAAATCAAATACCAACTATTCAAAAGGCCTTGGAGATTTATCTTTCCCAAAGTATGTCTCTTACACACCTATAAAAGAAACCTCCCTGCTGCCCTCGTTTCACTATATCTTCTCCACTCCCCTTTTTACCTCAATCATTCTCACAAGATACTTTACGCTCTTTGCTTCTTTAAAATCTACTCCAGCCAGCTGCATCACCTTTATTGGTCTTGTTTTCTGCTTTGTCATCACCATTACTTCCCTTTTCGCCATACTAAATTTCATTCCACACTCTTTCACTTCCTCATTCCATTCCTGCAGCTATTTCGGTACTTCCTCTTCCTTATCCCTCCACCCATCAAGTCATTGAAAACATCACTGATTTCATTTTATCATTACCCAGTTTCCCTGCCACTCTATTAGGGATTATTTTCACCACCAATGCAAATAGTAATGGCACTCCTCTGCTTTACTCTAATTGGAACCATTCAGTCCACCCTCTCTACGTATTTACTCAATTCACATCATTATCATACGTATTTCTTACCCTTATAGCCACTCCTCTATTTACTCCAGCCTCCTCCATAGCTTTACAGACTTTCCTCCTATCCACACAATCATATGGTTTTTATATATCCATAAAGGCCATTACCAGATTCTTTCCAAACTCAGATCTCTTTTCCATCAATTGTCTAATCCCAAATATTAAAGCTATCGTCGACCTCTTCTCTCTGAACTCATGTTGATTCTCTCTCCATCTTTCCTTTACTCATTTATTCATTCTCCTTTCCAGAATCTTTTCGTATATTTTCGCGCATTGATATATCAATGTTATGCCTTAGTAATTTTCGCACCTCTTCTTATCCCCTTTCTTGAATGTTGGTAGACAATACATTCTGTTTGAGGTTTAGTTTAATGTGCCCAAATTGTTCTAGAACAGCCGAAAAATGCCCCGTCGCTTACGTGAGTCATGAATGGATTTTTTTTTTTATTTAAAAAGTTTTTTTTGTTCAAATATATTCCCCGTGTTTTATTGTTTGGAAAAATGTATGACTGATCGATATTTTGACCCGCCTCAGTGGCGTAGTTGGCTAACGCACTTGTCGTGTTGAGCTCGACTACCGAGGACGGGGAGATCGAGGTTCTAATCTCGGTCGGGTGAACTGGGGATGGTTTTTCCTAAATGGGTTTCCACTCTCCCTCCACGCAAATGCGGGTTCACTTCCTCTGATTCAACCTTCCCAATTCCTAATCCATTAGAGTAAATTAGTACTTAAAGCGTATAACCCGAACGGGTAGTAAGACGCGGTGTTAAATATATAAAATATATCAATATTTTGGTCATTTTAAGACAAAATGACTGAAAATGGAAGTAATATAGTGTACAGTCCCCTTTATCTGAGTAAACTAATTCATTGCAGCCATTTAGTTTGACTCTCAGACTCTTATGATACAGATATCCGAGCACTTGGCGCGACTTTTTTCATAAGTGATATTATGACGAAAATCGTCTTTGGGAACCTTGAATGTTAACACACGTTCTTTCTCTTTGTCACGTGTCAGTATAATTTATAATTACTTTTACAACACCAGGGCTGCCACAATTTTTTAAATACAAAATTCCCTGGGTTAACCAGTTTTTCAGAACTACGCTATCAATTCCCAGACAATTTAGAGAGTAGTCATAAAATTGACCTATGTTAGGTCATGATATTGGTGTTTAAAATATGATTTGATTTCTAGAGAGAGAAATTTGATGGATACATATATGCAGTTATTATATAAAGCAATATTATTAGGCGAAACTATTGTAACGTGCTAATGTCCCACCTATTAGCACGGACACAAAAAACAACAACCTTATATATGATTATCACTATAAATCCAAGGACTAATAAATTCTAATAATTTGTGGCAAATATAAACTCATCACGAAATCGTGTTGCTGGAAACGCCCAAAATTGAGGGAAATGCCCCAGCTGACTGTTCAACATTTCCTGGAGGAAGTGCAACACACGGGCAGCTTGCTCGCTTGCCAAACTTAACTGTAATGACGGGTCGTTTCCTTATGTTGTCATCAGCTGCCGTCTCCTAGCACTAGTTGGTGTTCTACTCATTTATAGAAAATCACGACCCCCTTACCCCCCGTTGATGTCCCTTCCCTAATACGTCAGTACATCTTGTATAAAATCGCCACTCCTCGCTTCACATTTTGTATTCTATTGTAACGACGATTCGTCGAAGGAACATCCTAAAAGTTAGCCAAGGGGCAGTGAGTGGACTAAACAAGCGTTGATCACGATGTTTGAGGCGTCGGTCTGATCTCCTCGCCACAGGTGAAGTAAATTTTGTGACTATGAGAATTTAATCTAATAATCTTTGATAGGCTCTTCGTGATATGTTTTACCATGTCCATAAGACATAGTTTTGAATGTCAAAGTTTCTGATCTATTTTTCTATGTCCATAAGACGTAGTTTTGAGTGTCAGAGTTTCTTATCTGTTTTTATATGTCCATAAATAAATTGACAATAACCAGACGCCCTATACTATATGGCCATGTTCCGGCTAGGCTAACTCTTTAGATCGAAAAATGGAGGAAATCAGGTTATCTATAGCTTTGTTACACGACCTAGTCGGATCTTTGACTGATACCAGACTCTAATCTTTCTATTGTACCTTTGTACGGTGATCAACTCGTAGGTACGCTACTAGTCCAGAATAGTGACCTGCGTGGTATTGTTTATTTTGTCTGGCCCCCTTCATGCACCGCTTGAATTAGTTAATGTTTAACTGTTTGCAGTTGCTATAGTCTGTCTCCAGACTTGTGTTGCTATTCAAATACACTATTGAATTACCAGGCAGTATTAATTAGGAATAGACCGGCCGTAGTATCTTTACAGCCTAAATTCATGGTAGCTTGCCATACATTATTTGTACACTTATTGTTCCTCTTTTAGGAAATTAACCTTTGTATCTAAATATGGAATTAACTCATGCTAGCTAGCTCATTTAACTACCAACGTTGTAACTCTTTAAACTAGGACTTTCTAGAATTAGGTATTATTAACTATTATTCATTTAGATGCTTATTAGTTAAAGTCTAGTAGCCGCAAGACTGGAGTAGTGTTAATTATTGTTGCTTATTATTAAATCAATAATGGCTTCCAATTTAAATTGCCGTGTGTTGAGGTAGACGCACCTTCGTTGTAGAATGTGTGTTTTTGCTAGACTGTAACGAGTCCTTTTCTAATATAGACACAATCTTACTTGTCAGGGTTGCAGGTCAAACCAAGGTCCTTCACACCTAACGCTCCCTATTGGGACATCTATGTAATGTAACTAAGTAATAGATACCATTACCATCAATAAACAATGGGATGTTTTGTATATGATCTCGTCAAACCATTTGTAATACTTTCGACTTGTTTGAATTTAAAACAAACTGGTTTGTTAGACTTGTATATCTCTCGTATGTTTGAACCTTTCCATCCTTCATTGTACAGTAGCCCCATGGCTTCTTTGGTGCTGAGTGACAGCTCACAGCTAACAGCTGACGGCTTTGAAAAGTTACCAGACCAAATTATGTATCCCTACGCCGAACCATATGATCTGCAAAAACATGTGTTTAGCAGCTGTCACTTCTGACAGTCAAAATGTAGGTATATACCTAAATGTTGACTGTCAGAAGTCAGCTGTGAGCTGTCAGTCAGCACCAAAGAAGACAGGAGGCTACTGTATACCTTGTTACTGTATTCGTCACATCTTCTAGCAAATAGAAGAAGCGGCAATACATTATGGACGGGAGATAAGACATAATATGTTCGCATCAGCGTGGTTTAATATTTCATACAGTGGCCTACTATTTAATGCTTGCCATTAATGTCCCAAATTGGTGACCTGGCGGTCTAGGGGTAAGGTGTTCAAACCTCGTTCCCGGCACAGATTTATCTGATTGCCAAACACTTCCTTCACCTCTGACAAGACGTGTATTAATCACAGCTTGTGAATGTGTGGAATGTCAGGCCTCCACCGTGGTTCGGATTCCACGTTAAACTGTAGGTCCTCCATTTCATCATCACAATCACCCTACCATTACACATTAGTGTAAGTGCGTATAGCCCTAACGGGTATAAAGACGCAGTGGTAATAATAATAATACACAAAAATTTCTTTAGTTTTTTTCTCTCTATAACTACCTGTGTTTCTCAGTTATTTCCTGGCACCAAAAAAATCACGTCTTTCCCCGCAGGTTTTCCAGGAACTTGGCAACCCTGAACACAATAAACAACAACTACAAGCAAGGTTACAACGAACCTGGAAATTTGATTGTTGGGTTAGAAAAAAACATGGAAATTACAGTGAGTTTCGTAGATATACTTAAAAACTACTGAAACTACTAAGTTTAAAAAAATAATTAAAAGGTGAATTGAATAAATAAGCACGCTGATTCAAATTCTTTACACGTCTCATATTTTTACTTTATATATTGGACTGTATAAAAACTACAAGCATTTGCATATCAAGATTAAATCTTAATGTTTTAAACACCAATGGCATGACTTCACGAAAGTTAATTTGATGAAAAACTATATTTAATTCCTGTCTAAAGATTTTTAAAAAAAGAGGAGTTTCTACTCGAGAAACTGATAAAAAAAATCGGGGAATTTCGTATGAAATAATGACAACCCTGAGAAGGCACGTTATTAGGGTCTAAATAAACACGTGACGCGTGCACAATTCATGTCATAATCTGTAGGAAATAGCGTCCATTGTGCAATTAAATACAGGAGCCGAATGGCTGTTGTGACGTCACAGCTATAGAGGAGATCTAGTTCCAAGCCCGGATATTGTATTAGGGTCTGCTCTATCCCACCAGACATTACTTAGAACCATTGCCATTCATTGCAGTTTAAAAAAAGTTACGTTTAGCACCATAATTATTAACAGCTCAATTTTTGGAGTGTTGATGACGACGGTATATGAGCTTAAATACAGGAACATTTTCTTTATACTAGATGTGGAAAAGCACAGTGATGTATAATATCTGGAAAAAAATACCTCCAATGCACCAGCCCGTGATTCTAACCCCAAACTCCCCATTAAAGGCGATCCAGTCGCGTTAAACTGTGCGTCCAACGATGCGAGTTTTGTGACAAATAGTTGTTTTATCAAACTGGCAATAGTTCCATAATCCAAAAGTAATCAGAGTTCAATATTGATAAGTTTGAATAGCAATACGGGTCACATTGGTGGGTTATAAGCGATGGAACAGCACGAGGAGATCCGTATGACCCCGAAGCTTGACTGACAAACCTGGCTGAGTGCAGCTCTGCTTAGGTGTTATTGGGTATCAAAGTTTTGTGAAACAAATATTTTACTATGGTATTGCTGATCCTCGTGAATCAAAGAAAGAAAATATAGATAAGGAAAAAAAAAAGTTATAATCGATTCCAATGAATTCACTTGCAATACTGTGTAGCAGGCTGCACCCCACACTGAAAAGGAGACAATACATACTACTTCTCTACTAGTCCCGTGAGATAGAACCATATATACCTACCATATTCTAAAAGTGTAGCGGGCTGCATCACACACTGAAAAGGAGACAATACATACTACTTCTCTACTAGTCCCGTGAGATAGAACCATATATACCTACCATATTTCTAGAAGCGTAGCGGGCTGCATCACACGCCGTATAAGGGATACCAACAAAACATACTATTTTGAAACTAGCCCATTTTAACTGCGACAAAATTTAAGTGAATTCAATCAACTTTAATTGACATTATTTAATTTAACTTGAATTTTCATAACTTCATCGTCATTTACCACACTATTCTATCTTAACCTAACCTAACTTGCTATATCTTAACTCAATATATATATATATATATATATATAACTATGATCTAAAGAAAATGTTCTTAACACTAGAGAATTGTAGGTTTATATAATGTACAAGAATAAGTACCTGTAATTTTGATATTTTGAAAACGAACCAGCATTCTTCTAAATAAAGGATGTATACCTGGCAGAGGTTAGAATCTCAGCTTCTAGGTTAGGATACAAGCAAATCTACGTAAATGATTTCTGCACCATCCTATACGTCCTCGTGTCAGAGGGGCTGTTATGCATGTTGCGTTCGGAATGGGTAGAACGTTCACCGAGGATCCGCGTCATCGGTCCGATGATGATGATGATGATGATGATGGGGCCATCCATCACTCCTCGACAAGGGGATCTCGATACCATCCACCTCTTGGCTTCCACAGCAACAAGGCCCAGCGCATCTTGACTTCCTGTCTCTCACCCAGATTACTTCACAAAGGTAGATTGTTAAACTGTAATCCGGCCCCATGGTGTAGTTAGGAGCACCTGAATACGAACCCAAGGTACCCAGGTTCGATTCCCTACTAGTACCTTGTGTATTCTTATCTTAAGGGAAATCATCTCAACGTTCACCAGGGGTTGGTAAAGTAGGTTTAAGACTTCCACTGGCTCTATACCTTTATATTCACTCTCATGACTTCATCTCATTGCAAGCACGTGTAGACAATCTCCACAAGTGTACACTGGGTAACTCTCTCTGCTACTAGAGCGGGGAATAGTCTACAAACAGACGACTGAACTGGATGTCATGTCTCTCCCGGTCAGTAATGTTTTACGCAAAAAACAACGACGTTATAGAGTAGTTGGAAATTGACGGTAGCTTAACTCTTCGGTGGCGGCCTGGTCTAACGCTCCACTCTCTCAGTAGGCCAGACGGCCAAGGACAGGGATATCGAGGTTCTAATCTCACTCGGGTAGTTTTTCTAAAATTGGTTTCCACTTTCTCTCCACGCAAATGCGAGTACGCTTCCTCAAAATATAACCTTCCTAATTCTTAACACCATTAGCGTAATTAGTACACAAGCGTATAACTCGAACGAGTAGTAAGAAGCGGTACTAAAGAAAGGAGATAGTAACCTTGGTAGCGCAATTGAAAAACAAATATATATATATATATATATATATTAGTTGTACATGGTTATAGCTTGAGTAGGGTGACCTGGCGGTCTAGGCGTAAGGTGTCAGACTTCTGTGCTGGCGGCCGGGGTTCAATCCTCGGTCCCGGCACAGATTTATCTGATTACCAAACCCTTCCTTCACCTCTGACAAGACATCTTGTGAATGTGGGGAATGCAAGGCCTCCACCGTGGTTCGGATCCCACGTTAAACTGTAGGTCCTCCATTTCATCTCACAATCACCCTACCATTACACATTAGCGTAAGTGCGTATAANCTGTAGGTCCTTCATTTCATCTCACAATCACCCTAACATTACACATTAGCGTAAGTGCGTATAACCCGAACGGGTAGTAAGATGCGGTGCTAATAATTATAATTATATAGCTTGAGTAGGCTATTTTTGTTTGTAGAACACTTGTTTGTATAAAGTAGTTTAACATAGATATTAACCTTGGTTGTTCAGTCGGTAGAACATTGTTTGCATTCTTGCAGCTAGTGTTGGTGTAATCGGTGGGGCCCACTGCTAGAAAGAGAGTTGTAATCATAACCAGACTGTACAGATCCGGATGGCTCGAAGGAGGCGATGTTGGGAGTCAAGTCAGGCGTGACCAACTACAAGTAGCAGTGTCGCCAATTACAGGGTCATTACAGTTCACCAATTGCCCTAGGGGGAAGGGGGGGGGGTCGCTACATTTCAACATTCATTTTCCGTCTGGCCAGGTCCGGGGAAGAAAATGTTGCTCCCTCTTTTTTAAACTGTCATCGTGTGTGTGTGAGGGACTCCTCCACCTCCCCCTATATTTAAGGGCAAAGAGGGCATTTGGTTCGTACGCATCATAAAAATAAAAAGAGAAAAAAATTGTGTGAGAGGGGGCAGATTTAGCGGTGAATGGTAAAAGGGGTGTTTAAAAATGGACTAATTTTTTAACACTAAAATATGAATAACTTATTATTATTATTCATGAATCCAAAGTGTACTCTCTAAGCACAAGTATAAATTAAAAGCATACAAATTAAAAACTAATTCTACTTAGAGTATAAACAGTTATAAAAGACCCGCTTCGGTGATCGAAAAGTTTAAGGCAGTGGTATTCAATCTTTGGTACGGAAACATCTTAGGGGATACGTAAAATTTAATATATGATATAATTTAATCCATAATTTTATTTATATACGAGTATATTATTTCATGATAAACACTGAATAATTAGGTCCATATTTAGGGTTAGTCAGAGAGAGTCGGACGTACGGACATGCGTGAAATGAGTGTCACTTTTATTTTAGAGGTCGATTATAGAATATGTATAATTTGGGTTTTGCACCAACGAACGAATTTGGAGGTACAAAGTTGAAGGTAAATTATATCTGAGTGTACGCGAACCAAAAAAAGATTGAATAACATCGGTTGAAAGCGTCACTCTCGCCATCGAGTGATGGACTGGACTATCGATGACGGGGAGATCGGGGTTAGAAATCCAGTCGGGTGTACTGAGGATGATTTTTCTCTAAATAGTTTTCCATGATACCCCCACGTAAGTGTGGGTAAACTTTATCTAAATTCAACCTTACTCATCTATAAGACATTAGTGTAATTAGTACAAATGCGGCCTACCCGAACGGAATGTAAGACGTGGCACTAAAAGAATAAAAAACATTATCAAAGCCATGGGGTCAATACCCCCACGTAAATGATATTACAAAGGTATATACGTTGCCACTAAACACAAAATATTTTTAAAATTTAGAATTCTCTTTCCCAGACACAAAATAAATACAGCCAACACTTGGGAGTGAGATTAAACTTAATTTCGAGATTTAAACGAGAAACTACATTTCAAGTGACCCTTGTCACATTTTATCATACATCCCAGACTCCAAGAACAGCGAGTTCTGTGTACAGTCTTCTCTGATACAATATGCAACCCTTGAGAAGAAAGGCACTTGACAGAAACCAACGAACTAGTTCGTAATGTTATCGTCACAACATTAGAGCTTGCATTCACAAGATGTCTTGTCAGAGGTGAAGGAAGGGTTTGGTAATCAGATAAATCTTTGCCGGGACCGAGGATTGAACCCCGGCCAGCCAGCATAGAAGTCTGACACCTTACCCCTAGACCTCCAGGTCACGCCTCGGTTAAATAGTTCTATAGAATCTTCACGTTATATGAACGGCTATAACTTGGGAACAATTCGATTTTTTATTACGACTTAACGGAAATAATGTCAACTTGACAGTTACAGCTATGTCTGCCAGCTTTGAAGCTCAAACTGTCCTCAGAGACGACAAGGGAATACTACTAATCCAGTTTGTAGAAAGCCAATGAGCATAATCGGAGGAGTTCTATTTATTTCTAAAAAATTCTTTTTTAATATGTAATTTGATAGAAAATTCAAAACTTGTTTCGGCGTGGATATATTTTGGTGTAGCTTTTGAAGCCTCTATCTATTTATGCCTCCCTCTCCATTATTTTAAATATTCTTTTTGTTCATCAGGCTGGTAGTTAAAAATTCCATTTTCGCTGTCATCTGTTTTATTTTTTAAGTGGAAGCGCTCCTGACGGACTTGTTTTGGAAGTTATTAATTTACATTAGCAACCAAATGTGATGGTGAAATGTTCGTAAGGTCTCGGAGAGCAGGTCAGACCTCACTAGGCCTCAAATGAAGGGCCTTAGTACCAAAATGAACCAAGTGGTTTTAATCAAAGCTACGAGTTCAAACCTTCGAGCTTGTTCCTGGCTATTAGTGACGCATTATCATTTCAATGTAAGACTGTTAGAGTTCAGAACGTTTATTTTGTTCTGTATTTTGTGGACACAATCCAAATCTTACTCTGATAAATTACAGCTTTCAGCTGGAATTGAACCTTGGAACCCAATACCTGTGTTTTTGTGTAGCGCAAACGGATAGTAAGACTTGGTGTAGGACAAAGATACCTGCCTCGGTTGCTGGATGGTCTAAGAAGCTACTCTCGCAAATGACTAGACTGCACTAATACCCCAAGCCAACAATACCACACAAAAACAGTTTACAAGTGTGGGTACTTCATAGCCTGAATCCGTACATATAATACATTTACGACCTTAGTTTACTTGTATGACAGCTGAAAAAATTACTAGAAATAGTCCTTAATATATCCCTACGCCAACAGCTTACATCTGTCAATTTGGATAACTGTAATGATGATGTATGAATTTGATAGTTAACCACAGTATTATTAGCCAATATTATTTATATATTTATTTGAGGTCGGCCACAAAGCTTATTTATCGTTTTATTCCACTTAAAAAAATTATTATTCAAAGCACTTCCACAATAGGTCTAACGAACATAGCTTCAAAATGGTGACCGACGAATTAAAACCATATGATTAAACGTGACAGAAACAAGTTCTTTACAATGATGCACCCACACAGTGGATAAAAATATTTTATTCAGTTAAATATTTAAAAATACGATAAAATAATCATAAAATTATTTATTATATTTATAAAATATTACAAGTAAATACGATGCCTGTATTAAAAGGTATTAATGTATGCACTATATTACACATCATAGATAACATTCCAAAATGAAGAATAAGTACTTTTAATGATGTTTAAAATATTGTTTTGTATTGGGCAAAAATAGATTATTAAAAGTTATGAACCAATGTAAGAAAACTTAAGTTTACGTTATTTTAAATGTAAAATATAACATGTAATTTAAAAACTTAACGTTTATAACAAAACAGTAATCTTTTACAAGTGTTGGCAACCCAAAACCTAAACATATGATTTTTGAACTGTCATCCAGGTAAGAACCTATCATGAACATCCTTCAATTCCCGTGTTTGATAAAACAGTGACGCTGGAAAAGATTTTGTCTTCAAACATGCTTGGCTTTTAGGTGATAAGTGCTATGACATTGAATCTAAACTACTCTCTCCATGGCGAAATCCCCCAAACGGCTTATACCGATCGAGCGGCCAACGCCGTTAGAGATGATAGTGCCAACCTCGGCTGATAGAGGGAGAGTGTCATATGGTCAGAACAATGAGCCCTCTGGCCGTTATTCTCAGTTTTCCAAACCGGAGATGCTATGTCTTTATTCAAGTAGTTCTTCATTTGTCCTCACGAGGTTGAGTTCCAGACGCACTGCTTCACAGATAAATGTTGGTAGCACCGGGGATCGAACCCGGGAAATCTGGATCTCAAGCCAGGAACTCTGGCCATTGGACAACAGACTGGTCAATCGCTATTAAAAAACCAGTAAACCGTTAAAAAACATTCCATCTTTGTCAAAGAGTTAGTAATTATAGAGATTTGTTTTCGACAGCCTATTCAGAGATTTTCCATTGTAAAATACAAATATATATATATAATTTATCTCGAGAAGGTACGTTCAGTAATAGTATTATTCTTCATGGTGCATAATGTTACGAAACACAAGATGATAACTTAGCGTAGACGGCAACAGTTATTAATTACAAAAACAACAATAATAGAATTGGATAACGTATTTTATAGAAAACAAAAAGGAAATTTTCCTAATATAATGAAATAAAATATAGGAGGTCGTTGAAATCATACATCAGAACCTAATTTAGAACCTAAAAACCCAACTCCTTAACAGCTTAAGATTTTTGTTGGCTAAATTTTGGAACAACTTACTTATCAAAGAGATCAGGAAATGTTATAAATATAAGCTATTAGTAGAATGTGATTTTAAATTTGTCATAGAATCATCTTGATAACTAAATAAATATACCAATCCCTAAAGCACCATAACTCATCTGTATATATGGTGAGAAGGTGAACTACTGATACAAATAAAAGTGTGATATCAGGTTTGATCTCAAAACAGGCAAGTTTGTATTTATCGGTATTTGAAAATGAGAATTTGCTCAGACGAGAGTTTTCTCTTCTCCACAAAGTGGGATATGGTGTAGTTTTTATCCGAGGCTCACGATGACCAACCTCTGTCAGAAGTAAAACAAAAAATAAGGCATCTCCCAATTTCATGATCCAGTTAATGTTCCCTGTTCTACTCCAAGACCGTCTGTTGTACAAGCAGGACTACTGGATGATGCTCGGACATGATCGAATTGAAAATGGCGGACCCGTACACCGATATCTAATCTTGACTTGTAATTGATATTGACGTGCAACCGCCGCCATGTTATGTAATTCTCCAGACCATCTCGTTACTGGGGTTCCCGGAAGAAGGAGCCAAATCAAGAGAGAAACATTTCAAAGTTGACGGTGCAGGAATAATTCGCACTCTTGAGAGAGCGGTAAGGACGTCTATCTACCTTAGCAACTAAAAAATATAAACTTTGGTCGGCTTAATACTTTTTTACTTTTTCTCGACACCTCGAAGAGAAAGTATTGTGATTGTAAAAAAAATTGAACTCGAGATCGTGATAAATGTCGACGTTTCATGACCCCCTGAATCCAAAAATAACTTATTGTTTTCGAAATGTCGTCTGTCTGTCTGTACCTCGGGCTAGAGCCCAAATTATTTTACAGGTTGGGCTAAAACTTGGTTCCTAGGGTTTTCATTAGGTCCCCAAGATGGGCTTTAGGAATTATATCTCTAACCCCAAATTTAAGAGTAGTTTACAGAAGGACAAAGAGATTAAAAATAGAGTGTCTCAAAATTTGCTCTAACAATTTTGATTAAATTTTATATCTAGACACCACTTATCAATATAAACAAGATGGGAGTTATCATTTTCTCATGAACATGACTTTGAGACTACTTTACATATGGAAAATTTTCCAATTTTCATCATTTATTTGCAATGGTTTGAGATACGAAATAACTTATCATTGTAAAATTATAGAACTATTAAAGATAAACATCTTTTATTTGAAATATATTTTTATGAAACCAATAATTTATGAACTATAACCAAATATATATACATACACATATATATACTTTTTAACTAATATCTTTGAAAATGTATTTTGATTCTTATGCTCTTTGGAGGACAAAGATTTTCCTAGTTCCTAATGCCATACATAAGTAAGTCAAATTGTATATTATTTAATTTATGATCTTTGGTGTAGTTTTTCTAAAACAATGTATATACCTATTATTTCGATTCACAGATCCTACGAGTTTTTATTAAATGTATATTTTAAGATAAAAGCTGGAGAAAGTCAGTGTGGTGCGCCGTACCAATTATATTATGTATGCTCTTAAAAACTATTTCTTAAAGAGGCTCAATGTGTTTGGTTGGATAATATTTCAAATGTTAAGATGATTTATATTAGTCCCGATACCTTCTCGTGTAGCGGGGTATGGAGGAGGTGGTCATGACCGTAGCCAAATGAAATTATCAGGTCTTTAGTATTTGCAGGGTAAAAAAAAAGGTGGAGGGGGTGGTAAACTGGCTCCACATTCACTTTGTAAACGTCTAATCAAACCAACCAAAAGGGTTCGTGAAAGCCCTATTTTCAGTAGAGGGAGGCTTCCCTACTGATGGCAACGTAGTCTAAGTCTCAGTCCGTTTTAGGATGGAAAAAACACCTCACTTGTTCACTTGTTCACTTGTTGACATCGGTATAGTGCAAATAATATCCAACAGTCTACAACTTTAAGATAATATCGCACTTAATTTATTTGGTGAGATAAACATTAATAAAGATAACACAACCTCAACTTCGCACATATCATCCCGATTGTAAATTACATTCAATTACCTCGATCTTTAATTGTATAGCGTTTAACATGGAATAAGATGCAACAGTTTCGTTAAATACATTTTGAGAAAATATTTTCTATAGTTTTTACAAATTTTTAAATTTAATAATTTTCCTGCACTGGTGACTTTTAAAATCAAATATATCCTTAATTTGGGTTAAAATAGTGTCATAAACTTCTTTTGCAGCAGTATTTCTATTTTCTTCCCCAGTGGATGCAAATTTCTTTCTTTTTTACTCGGGTATTTCAACTTCATCTCGAATAATATCGGTACACTTTCTAATTAAAAAATAATAATTATATCTCAAATCGTTCTATAGTTTTCTCAAAATATTATAAGCTACCAATACCAGAGTTTGATTTTAAAAAATGTCTACATATGGTAAAATTAAATGAAAATTTTCCAGCTAATTCTGAACTATTTAAGTGGTTCATTAGGCCACTTGCTTCATTTAGTGTTTTCGAATATACTTTATCAGTATATGATTATTTTTCTTTGCATTCCTTAGTGAGTCTTTGTAGTCATATAAACTATTGGCGGTTCTGCTTTTAAAATTCCACTGAGTTGGAACAGCTCGTGGTAACATTTTCTTGACAATTTTATCAAAGAACGCTAATATTTTAGGTGAACGGGGGAAACAAAATTAGGAGAACGCTTGTAAATTAGCGAAAAAGATATTAATTTCTTAGTTATATTGTGGTCCTCGTTCCATAATTAGGTTAAATTGATGTGTATGGCAATGTACAAAACAACCATTTGGATATATTTTTCTTAGTAATAATTGAACACCATTATTTCCCCCACTCATTACAGCTGCACCATCGTAACTATGCGCAATTAATTTGTGTGAAGGAGTATTTAATTTAGTTTGAATCTCTTATATTATGACATTAAGTAAAAATTTGTGCCGTCTATCCATTATGGTTTAGTAAAAATTAAAAGACCCAAATCGTTCACAAATCTGCCCATCAAAAAATGTACTTAATTATAATTACCATTTGTTGATGATTGGAAAAATCAGTAGTCTCATCAGCTTCGACTGCAATAAAATTTGCTGAATTTATTTTTGTCTTTACTTCAGTTTGATAACTTGAAACATTGAATCCAAAAGTTATTTTGGATGGTCCCAAATGAAATGCAACAGCGGATTCTGATTGGGCAACAACATCAACGAAACCTAAGTAAATACCACGATCATCAGAAGTAACCCTTTCATCATGCCCACGTAAGGCCAATTCAAAAGTCCCACAAACTTTAATACACATACTTAAAGCGACGTAATATGTATTTGTTGTTGCAAATGCGTACTACTTAATTGCCCCCAAATATCAAATATCGAACTATTTATTTCCCCACTGATGCATTTATATGATTTAATGATAACTCATGTCTCTTCGCTCTTTCTGATACATATTTTAAATCAGCAACACCCCCTTTAATCCATGTAGAAGATTATTCCTTTGAAACCAAACAAAAGAAAAAAAATATTAAATTTTTAAAACATTAGTACCGTTGAACGAAGATAACAAATATAAATGACACAATAATATAATTATAATAGCATACACACCTTTACGTCTTCAATTCGCAAGAGACTCGGTCATACACGCTCGTTTATCGTGTTACGAGAAAGTAACATCTCAACATAGGCCCTCTTTACCCTTGCGCACAGCGTTCTGCGCATCAAAGCCTAACCTCTCCTTACCCTATTCCGCCGTGAACTTGGAAAACATTAAATAGTATGCTCGATCGGAAAGATAGCTTTGTTTGGAGGTTTTTACTCAGAAATTTTAAACGTCATAATTTAAGACAAAATATAGAAAAAGTTTATTTTAATTTTAATATTTTCCTTGTTAGATAACATTATTATAACTTATAATTGTTTGTATGTATAGCGTGATGTTTGAATAGGACACGTGCTCTTGTGCCCTTCAGGACAAACCACCACTGACATTACGGCTTGTATTTTACTCTCAGCTTAAATCTTCATTCAAACAAGAATCTGAACAAGTTTTTGTTATTTGAGTTAATAGTCCTTGGTGAAGACCAAAGTAGGCAGTATATCAATAAATCTCATCTGATCTCCCCAATCCCAAACTCACACCACTCCAGCAGCTATATTATTATTATTATTATTATTATTATTATTATTATTATTATTATTATTATTATTAGCACCGCGTCTTACTACCCGTTCGGGTTATACGCACTTACGCTAATGTGTAATGGTAGGGTGATTGTGAGATGAAATGGATGACCTACAGTTTAACGTGGAATCCGAACCACGGTGGAGGCCTGGCATTCCCCACATTCACAAGATGTCTTGTCAGAGGTGAAGGAAGGGTTTGGTAATAAGATAAATCTCCAGCAGCTATACATTTTGATGTAATACCTAAACGGTTTTTCCCCAAAATAAGGTTAAATCTAATTGTTTGGGTTGACTGGATGTAAACATCGCAATCACAGTTTCGTATTGACATATTTCGGTTCCAGCCCGGCCGTGGGACTATTGATCTCGATAACCTCTCCCCCCTCCCACTTTTTCCAGAAATACCTGCCACTACTGGTCCTATCAGCCGAGAGGTCTAACAGAATCAACGCTAGCCAGGAATATATCCAAACAAAGTCTCGACGGAAGATGCTCTTGTTGACAGCTCTCGAGAAATCCAATAACGAGCAGTTTCCAACAGAAACTGGGACATGTTCGTTGCTCACTTGGATAGAATTAGACTCCAGCAATTCTTTCTGCTGTCATGTTTTACCAGTTTTTGCTGTCCCTCTCGTTTTTTTTGCTGTACTTTAAAGCGCGATGCAAATCTGTATTTGATGCAAGTAATCATGGAAGCGACGTCGAGGCCAGCGTTTTAACGCGCGGAGCGGACCTGAATATTGACGAGATGTAGTGAGAGTGAACATTGAGCTCCAGGATGCAATAACCAGGCAGGGTTGGAATATTGAAGAGATGTAGCAAGAGTGAACATTGAGCTCCAGGATGCAATAACCAGGCAAGGGGTTGGAATATTGAAGAGATCTAGCAAGAGTGAACATGAAGCCCCAGGATGCAATAACCAGGCAGGGTTGGAATATTGAATAAATGTAGTAAGAGTGAACATGAAGCCCCAGGATGAAATAACCAGTCAGGGGTTGGAATATTGAAGAGATGTAGCAAGAGTGAACATGAAACTCCTGGGTTAAATAACAAGGTACGGGTTGGAATATTAACAAGGTGAAGCGAGACACACAATACAAGATCGCTTTTTACAGATATGATTCACAAGAGAAGTACTGTCTAACCCCATACATAAATTAAATTACATTAAATTACAAACAAAGCTGTTTTATAGATACAAACACATTTGCCATATCTAGCCTCTACTATTAATTACTGGTAAATACAATATTTACTACCTGAATAAAAACTAATATGAACACAATTTTGACCCCACCAGTATCTCTGCTGCCATTTCCACTATAGACAGCGTTTTGTAAAGCAACATATCTCAACCCAACCCAAGGAATTTTGCGACCAGCCAGGCTGAAGTAGTACTAAAAAACATAGAATTACTGGATATAAAATAACCATGTATTGGAAACGGGCACGCTTCTTTGGAAAATAATGACACATTTTCACACATATATAAATAACACCAAAGGAACTGCGAAGCATATTAAAGTTTCCGATTAAGAATAAATTTATTCCCTAATCCGTTTTGTGAAACTTGTCAAATAATAAATGTCATTTAAATAAGTAAAATCTCGATTACCCGGGTTAATCGGTACTCGAGAATGAACGGATAGTTGAAATACGGATAATCTAATACACAATTTTTTCTTTAATTTTGCATAGTATGAACTTTAATTTTATAAAATGGATAGTAATTTATATTAGGGATGGGACTCTTGAATACTTAAGGATAATAGAGATTCGAGGATTCAAAAAAATCTTGGATTCGATACTCAAATCCCTGTTTTTGTTTTTATTTTTCAAATTTTTAAGTGAAATCGGTCTTAGGACTTCAATATTGCTTATTGATAGTTTGTAACCAATTATTACTGTAGGATGAACTTAACGACCAGGCCCCAGACCAGTAATTTAACACTTAACTGAATGTATGATTGTTATAATCAGGGGTGGCTCGCGAGGGAGGGCTCACCATGACAACCTGACGTCAATATCTTTATCTCAGCGCTCGTCTAGCCCATTATTTGGGCTGAGTTCAAGTGAGGCCCTGTGATACAAACTGCAATCAGTCGTTTATTTGTGTAATAGAAAGTGCGAAGCTACCGGTTTTCGTTAGAGTTTTCTATTACTTGATGGAAAATGAAAGTTTCCACTTTTCGATATAAAAATACTGAAATTTTGTTCTTTATCACTATAAGAAAGGTTTGAAATTAAAAACGACGCAAGGTCAGTGCTCAATTTGAACTTAAATTAGGTCAGGTACAAAAAAGTGCAAAGAAAAAGGAGAATTTTTGCGCCGTTCTGATAAGAAACAATTTTGATAAAAAGGCGTGAATATGTGGGTGTGAAGAAGGAATCTCTTTATTTTATTTTGTTTGTTTGTTATTTAGTTAAGAAACACCATGAATGAAGATAGATTAAATGATTCGGCCATGTTGTCTATAGAACAGACATTGATTCTCGAGATACCAGTTTTTAACGAACTAGTAATGGAAAAATTTATTTCAGACAAAAATCGAATATAAGATTTTTCTTTCAAAACGATAAACTTACTGATACACTCATTCTTAAGGTATATTGTATGTAGCCTATAGTGTTCAAAATAATGTTAAGAACCTATATATATATATATATAAATATATACCTAGAACCTAAAAAATATATATATACATATATATATATATATATACATATATATATATATATATATATGTTCTTAATACTATCTTAAACACTATACTTCCACAAACACATACACCAGTAAACAATTATATATATTTATATTCCTGGTGTATGTGTTTGTAGATTTCACGATGGATAATCTTTGACTTCGAACCAAGTGAGTAATTATACTTTTTTCACTTTATAGTTTCTAGTTATTTTTATTAACTTTATGCGTTTCATACTTTTTCAAGTGTAATTTGTATGTTAAATACAAGATGGTATAAGGTTGGCCACCTAATTTGACAATTTTTAAGAGAGCACTTAAACTTAAGGTTTACTCACGAGCCACCACTGGTTCTAGTTAATGGATTATAAGAAATAATGTTAACATTTACTATTTATATGTTCTATTTAGCTATTATATTTATATTTCCTCTAATGCCCATAATTCTTCACAAGATTCGGATTCGAGATGCGGGATTCGGAGGTCAATTGGAGATTTTGATTAGTAAAATGACGGATTCAACAACAACAACAAAAAATTATGTAAGAAAATTACACTGAAATGCATAAAAATACAGTACAGCTTGAATGATATTATTACCTCCTAAATCTGTTTTGTGAAGTAATTGTGTATTGTTTTCTCCTTTAACGTATTGTTGACCCTTTTCCTTATGACAGTTCTCAATTTTATCAATGTCAGAACATCCGTGAAATTGTTCAACAATGTATACTTACACTTTGGTGCTTAGGCCTACGTGTGACTAACTAGAGATTCCTACAATGATTCCTCCTCACTAATCTACACTGTAAGATTTTAAAGAACTGTGCACGGATATTCCGTAAGGCGGATATCCCGAATACAGATATAACTCGGTGTTTACTGTAAATTAAATTATATGATCGTGTTCCTATTAAATAATTCTTAATCAAGAGGGCGTGACGTTGAGGGTGAATGGTTAAGCAACTATAACAGTATTCGCTTAGAGAGAGGATTGAAACCCAAATGGTAGGGAGGGCAAGTTATAGTGACCCGTAATCTTGGGTCAGTAGTGATTTTGTGCACCACATCCTGCTGCCTGTCTGAACTATCAGCATACTAAGGTTAGAAGGTAGAATATGGGGTGGCCTCCTGATTGCGAATAGTCCAGATTGCGGACACGCCATGTTGCTATGCCATCCCGCCCCTAATTTGAAAATAAAGGCGGACCACAGGGGACTAGCAGTCGTACATTCTTTCAGCCATGTTGGTCTTGATTGAACTAAATACCTACACGAGTATTTATATGTTAGGTTAGTCTAGTCTAGGTTAGGTTAAGGTGAGGTTGGTCGGGAGGAAAGCCCCGGTGGCCGGTGGGTGCTGCCAATAACCCCTTCCATCGGTGTCATCATCCCCACTTAGGAATTGCCACAAGCTGCTCTTTTACTTGTTCGCAATCTGGACTGTTTGCAATCAGGATACAACCAAATATGGAGTAAGTTAAAACGTATTTGAGCGAAAGGAGAGTGGAAAACCATTTAGGACAAACCAGCCACCATACACTAGAACAGGATACGAATCCCAACCTCTCAGTCTCTGACACGACAGACTAAATCAGATTGACGCCTTATCCCACGTGCTTACCAATGAGTGTGTCTGTGTCGTAGTGAGGCTTGTTAAAACAGTTCCTGGAGTCACCCGACCTTGAGTAAACCGAGTCTGTGAATGGCTATTTCTTGTATCCAGGCGTGTAGATGTAGTTACCTCCAAAAGTTAACCAGCCAACAAACCAACCACGAAACCAAATCCAAACTAAACTCGAAACCTTCCATGGACCGTGGAGAGGAAAATTGAATTTTGTTCCTTAAATTTAATAGCAAGATACAAAATTAGATTGCCTTAATCGCCCTCTCTCTCTTTCTCCCTTGCATGCTCATCCCGTGTCGCAACTTGCCCCCCCCCCC
>CABEEJ010000446.1:93220-103507 GCA_901482245.1 Timema douglasi
GTGTTTTGTCGAATGCAAGGCACACCGTTGGGTGCTAACTCCAAATATAATAATATAATAACGCGTAAAAGGAATATAGATCGTGACCAAACAAGGTCAGTACATTCGAGCTATGGTATATCAGAAGGTTCCTAGTAGCTCTGCTCAATAAGATGGAGAAATACAATAAATTGTGGTCATGCATCCATCAGAATCAAAAGTCTCCCTGAACATTTCTATTTTAAGTATTCAATCAGGGCTCAAACACCAACATCTTATTTATCTACAGTTGAGATACTTGCCAGCTGTTTATTTAATGTTCAGATTAGTAATGCATCTTCAACCAAATTACAACAAACTAATTATAGGTTACCCGCTTCAATGCTTGCATGGTCTAAGGCGTCACTCTCGCAATAGACTGGCTGACGATTAAGGGGATCTCGGAGCTAAAATTCCGGCCCGGTGTATTGAATGTGATTTTTTCCAAAAGGTTTTTCACTTCCCTTCATGAAAATGAGGCTACACTTCCTCTAAATTCAACCTTTCTTGTTCCTCATAAATTTAGCGAAATTAGTACATAATTATGTGCATAAGCAGAACCGGTAGTATAAATATAATAATTGGTGCTAACAAACAAAAATAAAAACAAACAAACTGTAGGTTGCAATACCAGACAACAATTCGCACCAAACCTCCCGAGCACTGCACAAAGTGTTGACATGAAGATATCAGGAAGGATGTACTAACATCGACTAAACTTGGACACTATAAGGAAGAGATGTTAACAAACACCCACTAACCTCGGAGACTATAAGGAGGAAATATTAACAAACATCCACTAACCTCGGAGACTATAAGGAGAGAAATGTTAACAAACACCCACTACACTCGGACACTATAAGGAGGAAATGTTAACAAACACCCACTACACTCGGAGACTACAAGGAGGAAATGTTAACAAACACCCACTACACTCGGACACTATAAGGAGGAAATGTTAACAAACACCCACTACACTCGGAGACTATAAGGATGAAATGTTAACAAACACCCACTACACTCGGAGACTATAAGGAGGAAATGTTAACAAACACCCACTACACTCGGAGACTATAAGGAGAGAAATGTTAACAAACACCCACTAAAGCCGAGGACTACAAGGGGGAATGATTAATAAACATCCACTAGATCGGGGGACTACAATTAGTAACAATCAACAAAACATTTTTTAAATCCGGGGACTACAGGGTGAGTATTCACAAACATCCACTACATTCAGACACTCTAAGGGGACTATTCACAAACATCCAGCACATCCGGACACTCTAGGAGGAGTATTCACAAACATCCACTTCATCCAGACACTCTAAGGGGATTATTCACAAACATCCAGTACATCCGGACACTCCAGGAGGAGTATTCACAAACATCCACTGCATCCAGACACCCCAGGAGCAGTATTCACAAAAACACAATATCCTATCCGGGGACTACGTTGGGAATGATTAACACACATTCACTACATCTGGAGAATAGAAGGAGGAATTATTAACAAATATCCACTATATCCGGGGACTACAAGGGGGAGGATTCACAAAAATTCACTACCTATCCCTTTATATTCATTTATACACACTCATACTATCTTTCTCTCTCTCTCTTTATCCCACAAATATACACACACTCATACTCGCACTCCCTCATGCATACACTCACACTGTCACTCAGGCACTCACACTCTCACACATATAGCAACACACACTCATACACTCACACTTAGGCACACAGACACATACACTCTCACACACATATACATTAACACATTCACACTCTCACACACAGGTACACTAACACACATACTAACGCTAAGGAGGGATCAGCTGATTCATTCTCTTTAAATAAAGTCCATGGTCTCTCAATGAAACAATGTAACGGGCTTAAACACTTCAAACATAACAGAGCTTTTACAAAGTTCCATCAGTTGACATCCTGCGCACCTATACATACATTATATATATATGTGTTTCGCAATTTCCGTGTCTTTGTCCAATTTCCCCTTTCTCTCTCTCCCTCCTCGAGGGGTGAATGGGTTGGGGTGACTGCCTCTCCTACATTAGATGACGTCACAATACGGGATGTTTTCATCCTGCGACTAGTAAATGTCCACAATTTAACTCTTTTCTTGTTCCAACTTTTTTCTTTGTATATTACTCGTCATATACCACATCACCCAGATGTCCCTTATATCCCAATTATCAATGGTATGCTGCGTCATCTTTAGGACCACTTAAATCTGGCAGGAATTCTACATACTAATGATCCAGGGAACAAGTAAAAAACGATCAAATATTAATCGAAACCGGTTTTGAATATTGGGCTCAGATTATCTGGTTATCTGGTGACGGGGATGTAGGGATAGGACCCCTGATGTACTGAGGGATTTTTTTCTACAAATGGTCCCAACTTCCTCAACACTTCGCCCCGAATAGAGTTGCCAAATATTTCTGGAATAATTTCGGGACACCCAATACGAAATAATAGAGACTTGCATAAAGAGTTGCACGTGCGATTGGTTTATCCGTTATTCATTAAGATAAAGAAAAAACCCAGAAATATTCTACTTGACCATCATATGCATGATATGTATATTTAAAGAATATATATATATATTTAAATATATTTCTTTAAAAATATATATATAGTTTTGTTGAATAAAGGACTATGCCAATTTTTGTTGTTCTCATAATCTGAAATAAGGAGCACCGCATTGTATGGCTTGTACTCTTAGGAGGATCAGTGGCGTGCCGTCAATGGACTAGTAGGACTAGGCTAGTCCCCAAACATTTTTAGTTTATTTATTTTGAGTTAAATTTTAACGGGAAATAAAAGCATAAAATAAAATCTATCTGAGTCTCAATTTGCGTCACAATACTCAACGATATTCTAGCTATTTGTGCGCCGCCCCCACACCCCCTTCCCTCTCCACAATGACAACACACTAACATTAGAAGCGCTGTCACAATACTCAATGATATTCCCGCTGCTTGCGCGGACCCCTTCCCCTCTCCCAACTAACATCGGAAGCGCTCGAGTCTTATCGGCTCTTACCGGGCAAAGGACTAGGTGAAACCAGCCTGGTCCGTCTCTATAATAAGATATATGCTAACACTTGGCGTTCTCTCACAGGTAAATGTAATTTTGGTTTGCTTCTTATAAGTGGTAGTGTTGTGGTTGTTAATCTTATATAATTGTTCCCATTGATGAAAGAGATCTTGTGAAGTGTTAAAGTTTCCGATTGTCAATTTAGTTTGACAGTGTTTAAAAGTGTGAACTATGGAAGGGGACTCGGATTTGAAAACTGTTCCCTCACAACAAAGCTTGGAGAAGGGACCTGAGACAAGTAGCAGGGTTAGTGAAGGTAGTTCAGTGGGGTGTATCAGTGCCGATCACTTTTCTCAATGTTGTGCTCTCGACCGATTATTCGCAGTTTCGTTTGGAGCCCTTACTTTTGAAGAAAAGCAGCAAGTAATAATGAAAGGTAGGCCAACTCCAGACATTTCTGCTAAAACAAAAATGAAAGACTATACACGTCATTTCAAAACAGAATATTATACTTCTTCAAAATGGTTAACTGCATGCAAATCAAGAAACAGGCTGTATTGTTGGCCTTGTGTGTTGTTCGAAACAAATCAAGGAGTGTGGAATAATAACGGATTTTGTGATATCAGCAATTTTCACAAAGCCAAGATGCGCCATGAAAAGACTCACTCACACCTATCCGCTATAACTAAATTAAAAACTTTCGGGAAAACCAGAATAGATTTTCAACTGAGCGAACAAAAAAGGTTAGACGTTTTAAAACATAATTCAGAGGTTGATTCAAACCGGGAACTAATGAAACGATTAATTGATGTATGCTGTTTTTTGGCTAAGCAAGAGCTGCCATTCAGAGGTCACGACGAACGGGAAGATTCCCTTAACCGGGGAAACTACATTGAACTAATGCAGTTACTTTCTAAATACGATAGTAAATTGGATTTTCATCTCCAGAGTAGGGGAGCGTTTAAAGGAACCTCCAACAAAATTCAAAACGATATCATTGAATGTGCTGGTGATGTAATTTTGGATAAGATTAAGTCGGAAATAAATGATGCATTTTTTATAGCAATAATGTTGGATGAAACTTCGGACATTGCAAAGCTCTCTCAACTTTCGACAGTCCTTCGATATGTGAAAGATGGCCAAATATATGAAAGATTTATTGGTTTTTTAGATGTCAGCAGTGATCGCACTGCAATTATTTTAAGTGAGCATGTTTTTCGAATCCTTTCGCGTTTCAATTGTGAGCAAAAACTTGTAGCACAAGCGTATGATGGAGCCGCTACATTTTCTGGACATTTAAATGGTGTACAAACGCTTGTGAAAAAAAGGTTCCCAGGTGCACTCTTCATCCACTGTTATGCTCACAAACTCAATCTAGTTCTTTCACAGTCTGTGAATCATATAACAGAATGCAAGATATTTTTTAAGACATTGAATGGCATCCCAAATTTCTTTTCACATTCATCGAAACGCATTAACGCTCTTAATCAATCTGAGGTAAAGAAGCGGTTTCCAACAGTTGTCAGTACAAGGTGGAATTATAATTCCAGAATTGTGAACACGGTGAATGAAAATAAAACAGAACTCATACAGTTTTTTGAGAATATTTCTGAAAATCCAGATAGTTGGGATACTGATGCTTTCGTGACTGCTAAAGGGTATGCGTCTTCATTGAGAGATTTCGATTTCGCCTTTCTACTGAAGGTTTTCAGCAACATTTTTTCTCTCACCGACACATTATTCAAAATTCTTCAAACCAAAACTTTCGATGTGAAATACTGCATCGATAAAGTAAAAGAGACGATTTCTCACCTCAAAGATGCTAGAAACGACTTTGAAGAGACGTATAGAAAACTAGAAGATGATGACAACGTGGAAGCTCCTAAGAAGAGACGTAGAGAAGATGACTCATTGAATCCAAGAAATAAATATGTGCGTCTTTATAATGAAATTATTGACACCATGGTTGGGCAAATGGAGCTGAGGTTTCAAGATCTTAATGAGCTGCAATTTATTGAGCTGCTAGATTCAAAAAAATTTCAAAGCTTCAAATCTCGATTTCCTGAAAGTTTATTTTTGTCACTTAAGTCAAGCTATGGTAGTCTTTTCAATTTTGGCAATTTTCGGAGTGAATTAGTGTCAGTTTACAGACTATCAGACTTTTCAGATAAGACTGTGACTGAAATTATGAAGTTCCTGGAAGAAACAGACTTAGCAAAAGAAGCGTTCCAAGAAACATATAAGTTGTGTTGTTTGATATCAACAATACCAGTAAGCACATCCACTGTTGAGCGCACCTTCTCTTGTTTGAAGCGTATTAAGACGACTGTGCGTAACACCCAGTGTGAGAATAGGCTCTCCACACTTTCCCTGTTGTCAGTTGAAAAAGGCTTGCTAAATGAACTGCAGAGTCAAAAATCATTCTACGACGCTGTTATCGACAAATTCATTCATAAAGGTGACAGAAGGATTGCACTAATATACCAATAAAGGTAAGATTCAACTATTAATTTTTTATTTAATGGTTTATTATTTATGTGTTTATTTTTACCATGTTTTGGTTTTATTTATTTATGTATTTGTTTGTTTATTCCATGTCTAAATATTGTGAATCGGTTGGAGGGAGATAAATTGCCTACCGCATGACCTGTAAAAGTGTATTTGCTAAGTTAACATATTGTACATTATATGGAGAGTATTCCTCTTTAACGCCATAATGAAAGGTTTCTTCAAACCTAGTCCTCTTTGAGAAAAGTCACCGCACGCCACTGAGGAGGATGGAAAAGAAATAATTGGAGAGCTTTGAACTGTAGTTCTGGGGAAGACTTGAGAAGATCAGGTGGACATACAGGTGACAAAAGAAGAAGTTCTAAGAAGAGGAGGTGAGAAGAGAACCATTTTGGACGTGATTCTTCGGTGCAAAGCAAACTGGATCGTACACATCCTTAGGAGGAACTGTCTTCTTCACGACATCATAGAAGAAAAGGGGGAGGGAAAGAGGAACTTAGGAAAAAGGAGGATTCAAATATTAGATGACTTGAAGGAAATAAAAAAAATTCTAGGAACTGAAGGAGGAGGTAGACAGGGTTCATTTACGGTCTAAGTTCACTGACAAAAGGAAAGGATTTGCCATGATAAATCACTTGTAATAATAATAATAATAATAATAATAATAATAGGTGACCTGGTGGTCTAGGGGTAAGGTGTCAGACTTCTATGCTGGCGGCCGGGGTTCGATCCTCGGTCCCGGCACAGATTTATCTGATTACCAAACCCTTCCTTCACCTCTGACAAGACATCTTGTGAATATGAGGAATGCCAGGCCTCCACCGTGGTTCGGATTCCACGTTAAACTGTAGGTCTTTCATTTCATCTCACAATCACCTTACCATTTCACATTAGCGTAAGTGCGTATAATCCGAACGGGTAGTAAGACGCGGTGCTAATAATAATAATAATAATAATAATAATAATAATAATAATAATAATCTACAATTCATACTAAAAATCTACTAGTAAGTAAAATGTACTCAGATAGCATGTGTTTTGATTACAATTAATTGAACAAAAAAACAATAACGTTTGGAAAGACATTACCAATCTTTGTTCATTTAAACTACACATAATTATAAACTTATAGCTAGTAGTGCATTGTATATTAGCGCAGAACGGTGCAGCAAGAAATTTCTTGATTTCTAGGACATTGTGTATCCCGCGTGGCTTTCACCTGGGAAACAGGAGATTGAGTTGAATTCTAAGACTGTTCCGGGTGATCTCGCAGCTCTACTCATGAGCGTAGATAAAATGCGATAGCCCGGACGGGTAGTTAGATGCGCATAAAATAAATATATTTTCCTCTTATGGGTGAATGTGAACCAAATATTGCCTTTAGATCCTCATCCATTGAAAATAAAATAAAAATGAAACTAGAAACTGTATCAACAAGACTGGATGTTTAATAAAAAGCCTAGATTTAACTCAATACACCAACTTTAACACAGTCAACTGGATTCTGAACCAGAGTTTCACTTTTTTTTTTTAGTTTCTGAACATTATCTTTAAACTCACTTCAAAAATACTAATTTTGTATTCAGACACACAACAGTCATCACATAAATGACTATATCTATTGAAAGTCATTAAAACATTATCCATCAATAAGTTTCCATTAGAAAATCCCATCATGTTTTCAAAAACAAATTTGAATTGTATATAATGCGTGTTAGCTTGTAAGTCGTGTGGTCTGGTGTACAGAAAGTGCTCGCCAGGGCCGCCCAGAGAGGGGAACAGCCAATCAGGCTGCAAGTGTTGCTAATCTGAGTGAATGTGTTTGGAAGATAATCAGGTTATTTCACGGCAGGGAATGTTCTAATACATTGTAGCGAGGCTAAACCATACCTGAGCGCCGCCTAATTCCCTCCCCTTCTGGCTTGCCCTACATTTCCCCTCCCGGGCTCAACCTGTCTCTCTCGCACCCACCCACTGGTCGGGTCGATATCTGCCAGCTCGGGTACAGGAGTCGTCTTCATATCTGCAGCACTCTCTGGCCGCCGTATACAGTTATCACAACAAATGGACAGGTATTTCATTGCGAGTGGTCATCAGTCGCCCCCGTATTTTACCCGGAAGGTTGAAGTTTGATAGTGACCAAGTACATTTGACCACACTGCGTGTCTCAATGCTCACATGAAGCGAATGCTATTGCGCTTTCTGAGAACCGTTTTTCTCATAATATATAATTTATTTATACAGTTTGTACTACTTTATTACACTGTAACTATTCATTCTCCTCATAATATTGCCTCATTTTAGAGTAATTTATTGATCAATAGTTCTCTTTGACACGCTTCATTGGTCAAATAGTCTAAGGCATCATTCTCGTGTTAAACTGGCCTGCTGATGACGTAGAGATTGGGATTAGAATCCAAGTCGGGTCTACTGAGGTTTGTTTTTCCTTAATGATTTTCCACTCTCCTTCCACGCAGATTGTGTAGATTACCTTTAAAATGCTTTCTTGATCATCGCCATTCCACTAGAATAATACCATAAATGTGTACAACCTGAACAGGTAGTAAAATGCGACGATAAAAAAAACTATGTTCGCTCTGTTTATTGTAGGCTACTGGGACCAATACATGCTTGGTCCAGTTCCTGTGTAAATATTAAAGTAGTGATTCAGATCATATTTAATTTATTTACAGACGGGAATGAATGCTTGGTCGTCATTATCATTATCATCATCATCATCTCAATTGGAAGTTTCCGCCTCTGACGGTCGTCTAGCATAACCTCTTTCATTCCTGCCGATCTTTATAAGCTTCTCCCTCTGCCACGTGTCAGCAGCCATAACGGTACACATTATGAGACCTAAGCCCCACGAACCTCTCCTTTAGCCTCCATTTCCTGCTGCACTTGATCCATCCATCTTGTCTGTGGTCTTCCAATAGGTTTTCTACCCTTCTCATTATTACTTTGTAAAGCTTTCCTAAGCATTCTGTCCTTCATTCTCATCACATTCCCTAACCACTACAAACTTTTCCTCTTTAGCATCTCTTATGATCTTATAACTTTTAAGCTATCCCTAATTTGTTCGTTCCTTATCCTATCTCTCCTTGTAAAATTTACAACATCTCTCAGAAATCTCGTGTCTGCAGCCTGAAATATATTTGAATCTCACCTCGTCCATGTTTAGGTTTCAGAACCATACACCAATATTAGGTGATAAAAGGCCTTTTATGACAAAGTTGTGGCCTCTTTTTCTATGCTCCATTGCCAAATTATATCCTTAACCATGTGTTGGAACTGTTCACTCTTTCATATCCTTTGTTCTATTTACTCCTGAATCTTAGCGCCTGTGGTAATCTTAGTTATTATACTATATAAATAGTCCATCCTTTAAAGTTCCTTACAATTAATTGTTACTTCCTTTGTTGAGTTTGAGTTTCGAGCTACCTTCATTGTCTTTCTCTTTTACACGTTAATGTACAATACATATATTTCCATCGCTCATGCCTATTTGACCAGTTCATTATACAAGTACTTTTCAGTTTCCTCCCATGTCATGACGTCATCTACATTTGCCATCACCTTCAATCTTCCCAGGCGTCTGTGAGCCTGCACTTCAGCAAATATTTAGTCTATTACAATATTAAATAGAAATGGTGATAAAAATGCTTCCCTCTCTCTGTCTGGAACCAGCCAGAGAATTTTTCTTCTGTTCTCTCACACTTTTCGCACTAAACGTAGACACTACTTATTGTTTATCGCCCCTTTTCCTTAAACCCAACCATATACTTTTTCTTAGTAACTTGTCAAAAGTCTTTTTACCTTCTCTTGACACCTAGGAGAGAACGTATTATGATCGTAAAAAAATCGGACTCAAGATTTTGAGAAATGTCGACGTTTCATGACCCTCTGAAACAAAAAGGTGGTTTTCGCAATGCCGTCTGTCTGTCTGTCTGTCCATCTGTCTGTATGTCTGTACCTCGGACCAGAGCTGAAACTATTTTACCGAAGGGTCTAAACATTGGTATCTAGGGTTTTCATAAAGTCCCCCCGAGGTGTTTTTGAAATTGGATATCTAACCCTAAACTTAATTAATTTAATTTAACTCCAGGGGAAAATGAGAATTTGTTTTTTTCTCTAACGATTTTGATTACATTTTATATCTTGACACTGTTTAGCACTATAAACAAAATGGGAATTCTCGTTTTCACATGAAAATTACTTTGAGGGTACTTCTGTATGGGGAAAATTTTCCCATTTTGATAATTTCTCCGCAATTATTAAAGAAACGTAATAACTTATCATTGTAAAGTTGTAGTACTATTAAAGATACAAATCTTTTCTTTGAAATATATTTTTATAAAACCCACAGTTTCTGAGCTATAAGCAAATATATAATACTTTTTTAAATTAGCTCTTTGGAAGTAAATTTGATTTTTATGCTCTTTGGTGGACAAAGATGTTTCTCTTTGCTCACTTTTCTGTAACAGTGTCCTAGTTCCTAACGCCATAGAGAAAATAAGAGACAGTGTATATTATTTCATTTATGATATTTGTTGTAGTGTTTCTACAAAAATGTATAAACATATTATTTTGTTTCACATAAGTTACGAGTTTTTAGTAAATGTTTATTTTATGGTAAAACGGGGAGGGAATATGTGTGGTGCGCCGTAATATGTATTACTTTCTCATGACCCCCCC
>CABEEJ010000446.1:103559-115363 GCA_901482245.1 Timema douglasi
CCCCCCCCGAATCCAAAAAAGTTGTTTTTGAATTTCCGTCTGTCTGTCTATCTGTACCTCCAACTAGGCCCTAAACTATTTTACTGATCAGACTAAAGCTTGGTATCTAGGGTTTTCATAGGGTTGCCCCGAGGGGTTTTTAGAATTGGATATCTAACCTTAAAATTAAGGGTAGTTACTGAAGGGCAAAAAGAGAAAAAGTTTATTTTCTCAAAATCGGCTCTAACATTCTAAACATTTATAAATATTCCAAACAAAATGGCTACTCTCAATATTTCGGCAAAATGACTTTAAGGGCTCCGGTCTGATGCGTAAACTATAATTTTTTTAAATCATATCTCCGAAACTATTTGAGATATGAAATTACTTATCAATAAAATATGTAGATCTATTACAATACAAATATTTTATTCGAAGCATATTTTTTTAAACCAATAAATTTCAAGCTATACGCAAATATATATATTTTTAACCTTTTCGATAACAAAAGATAAGTATTGTGACATGAAAAAAAATCTAACCCGAAATGTTGTTGGATGTCGACGTCTCATGACCTACCGAACCCTAAAAAGTGTTCTTTGCAATGCCGTCTGCCTGTGTGTCTGTTTAACTTAACATTAAGAGTAGTTTAATAAATAGACAAAAGAGAAAAAACAAATTTTCTCAAATTCGGCTCTAAATGTTTTGATTAAAATTCGTATCTAGGCGATAATTAAGATTTTAAATAAACTGGATATTTTCATTTTCCTATAAAAATGAATTTTAGGGTACTTTAAAGAAACTGAAATTTCCGAATCTCCGCAACTATTTGAGATAACTTATCATTGCAAAATTGTAGTATTATTAAAAATAAAAAACTTTTATATAAAATATATTTTTATAAAACCAACAGTTTCTGAGATATTGGCAAATATATTAATACAATTTTGCGAGCTTTAGTTGTAAGGATATACTACTTTATTTTTAACGCAATAATTCTCCAATGCCATAGAGCAATTAAATATAAGTAAATCTCTCAAAAGGTTTGTTATTTTTCCTTAAACCTCTTAGGAGAAATGTTTGTACAACAACGATATATCTCCATTTTGGACTCAATAGTCAATATTTACATTTTTTATTGGTAAAAATTTATAAATGAGGAATGTAATAGGAATGTGATGACATGAAGATGTGCAACAGCTAATAAAATGTCAAAAATGTTAACCGGAAGCCGACATTTTAATACGAAGTGTTGACCCTTATGGACCCAATATTGATATATTTTTATCGGTCCAAACATACAAACATTAGTTATTTAAAAATAAAATTATAAAATTTAAAATCGGGACTCAAAAAATGTTTTACATAGGTATAGTGCAATATATGTTTGGGTTTGCTAGTGTATATTATTTAGTTTCACATATATTACGAGTTTTGAGTAAATACCACCATTTTTAAACAATAGAGCGAGAAAGTCCGTGCGGAGTTCCGTAACATTTATTTTTTATGTCAGTGAAGGCTATCATGGTATCGTCACCATATTCCCATTTTTTCTCAATAAACTGTCTCTTTACAAATATTGTGTCAACTGCAGATCTTCCTTGTCAAAAGCCGTGTTGCTCTTTCCGTGCTGTTTCCTATGTTCTTTGTTTAGATTGTGGTAGAAATAGTTTTTAATATACTTTTAGGCAGTGGCATAACAATGTAGCGACTCTGTAATTTTCACAATTTTACTTTCTCCCAGACCATCGCCTAGACCATCGTGAGTTTACCAGACTACAATGAAAATAACATACTGTTGGATGATACCAGACAATTGTAAGGATACCAGAATATCAAGAGGATACCAAGCTCTTATGGGGATACAAGACAATCATGACAATATCAAACTATAGTGAGGATACCAGAGGATTGGAAGAAAAGAGATTATTATACATGTGAGAAATTCAAAGTCGAATATTGTGCTCATACAGATATAGATATGGGCACAATAGCCCCTTTTCTTCCAAACCTCTGGTATCCCACCTTCCTTTCCTTCGATAACGCTCGCATCACACTGTAGTGTACATCCACTGCATTCTCACTGCTCCTGCTGCCTTTATAATAGGTTGAAACCCTAACAATAGTCTGGTTCTGTTACCCTAACTATAGTTTGATATTGTCATGATAGTCTGGTATCCTCACTATAGTTTGATATTGTCATGATAGTCTGGTATCCTCACTATAGTTTGATATTGTCATGATAGTCTGGTATCCTCCCTATAGTTTGATATCATAATAATAGTCTGGTATCCTCACTATAGTTTGATATTGTCATGATAGTCTGGTATCCTCCCTATAGTTTGATATCATAATAATAATCTGGTATCCTCACTATAGTTTGATATTGTCATGATAGTCTGGTATCCTCACTATAGTTTGATATTGTCATGATAGTCTTGTATCCTCACTATAGTTTGATATCGTAATAATAGTCTGGTATACTCACAATAGTTTGATATCGTAATAATAGTCTGGTATCCTCACTATAGTTTGATATTGTCATGATAGTCTGGTATCCTCACTATAGTTTGATATCGTAATAATAGTCTGGTATCCTCACTTTAGTTTGATAAAGTTTGATATTGTCATGATAGTCTGGTATCCTCACTATAGTTTGATATTGTCATGATAGTCTGGTATCCTCACTATAGTTTGATATCGTAATAGTAGTCTGGTATCCTCACTATAGTTTGATATTGTCATGATAGTCTGGTATCCTCACTATAGTTTGATATCTTCATGATAGTCTGGTATCCTAACTATAGTTTGATATTGTCATGATAGTCTGGTATCCTCCCTATAGTTTGATATTGTCATGATAGTCTGGTATCCTCACTATATTTTGATATCGTAATAATAGTCTGGTATCCTCACTTTAGTTTGATATTGTCATGATAGTCTGGTATCCTCACTATAGTTTGATATCGTAATAATAGTCTGGTATCCTCACTATAGTTTGATATCGTAATAATAGTCTGGTATCCTCACTTTAGTTTGATATTGTCATGATAGTCTGGTATCCTCACTATAGTTTGATATTGTCACGAAAGTCTGGTATCCTCATTATAGTTTGATATTGTCATGATAGTCTTGTATCCTCACTATTGTTTGATATTGTCATGATTGTCTGGTATCCTCACTATAGTTTGATATTGTCATGATAGTCTGGTATCCTCACTCTAGTTTGATATTGTCATGATAGTCTTGTATCCCCACTATAGTTTGATATTGTCATGATAGTATGGTATCCTCACTATAGTTTGATATCGTTATAATAGTCTGGTATCCTCACTTTAGTTTGATATTGTCATGATAGTCTTGTATCCTCACTATAGTTTGATATTGTCATGATAGTCTGGTATACTCACAATTGTCTGGTATCATCCAACAGTATCGTATTTTCACTGAAGTCTGGTAAACCCACAATGGTCTGGTGTTCTCATGATTGTTTGGTATCCTCACGATAGTCTAGTACCCTCAATATTACTGGTATCGTCACAACTGTCTAGTTTCTACTCTTACGAGGGGTTTGTTGTCCCCATTATATAAAATATGATTTGACCTAGCTTTAAGATTTTCAAACAAATTTTCTGGTAGATGAAACTAACTCCACGACAGTTTTTCTTTATAGAGATATTTTATGAATCGAGTCTTTCTAGTCCTTCCTAAAGCCAGCGTATCGTGGGTTTACATATGGTCGACTAACATTCTTACTTCACGACAAACCAACTTTCGGTAATAGAACTACATCCGGAAGTACAGAGAGTGATTTTTACTTAATGGTCTCACACTCTCTCTACATTGATGTACAGTTACTTTACTCTAACTCTTTGTCCTCTTCATCGCTGCCTTATTAGTGTGATTAAAGGTCAACAGCACGAGTGGGTGGTAGGATGGGGTATATAAAAAATAATACTTTGATTTCTGATCATCTGTTTATTTATAGTCGTCAAACGTGGCAACAGAAGTGAGAAGTTTCAAGTAGGAAGCGAGCACCACAGTATTAGTCTAGTGTCAAATGCGGCAATATATATCGTAATTATACGGCACATATAACAGTAACCTACTAGCGTAGTGCCAAATGTGGAAACCAGTGGCGTGCGGTGACTTTTCTCAAAGAGGACTAGGTTTGAAGACACCTTTCATTATGGGGTTAAAGAGGAATACTCTCCATATAATGTACAATATGTTAACTTAGCAAATACACTTTTACTGGTCATAGGGTAGGCAATTTATTTCTCTCCAACGGATTCACAATATTTAGACATGGAATAAACAAACAAATACATAAATAAATAAAACCAAAACATGGAAAAAAATAAACACATAAATAATTACGTGTATAGTCTTTCATTTTTGTTTTAGCAGAAATGTCTGGAGTTGGCCTACTTTTCATTATTACTTGCTGCTTTTCTTCAAAAGTGAGGGCTCCAAACGAAACTGCGAATAATCGGTTGAGAGCACAGCATTGAGAAAGGTGATCGGCACTGCTACATCCCACTGAACTACCTTCACTAACCCTGCTACTTGTCTCAGGTCCCTTCCCTAAGCATTGTTGTGAGGGAAGAGTTTTCAAATCCGAGTCCCCTTTCATAGTTCACACTTTCAAACACTGTCAAACTAAATTGACAATCGAACACTTTAACACTTCACAAGATCTCTTTCATCAATGGGAACAATTACATAAGCTTAACAACCACAACACTACCACTTATAAGAAGCAAACCCAAATTACATTTACCTGTGACAGAACGCCAAGTGTTAGCATATCTCTTATTATAGAGACGGACTAGGCTGGTTTCACCTAGTCCTTTCCCCGGTAAGAGCCGATAAGACTCGAGCGCTTCCGATGTTAGTTGGGAGAGGGGAAGGGGTCCGCGCAAGCAGCGGGAATATCATTGAGTATTGTGACAGCGCTTCTGATGTTAGTGTGTTGTCATTGTAGAGAGGGAAGGGGGTGTGGGGGCAGCGCACAAATAGCTAGAATATCGTTGAGTATTGTGACGCAAATTGAGACTCATATAGATTTTATTTTATGCTTTTATTTCTCGTTAAAATTTAACTCAAAATAAATAAACTAGAAATGTCTGGGGACTAGCCTAGTCCTACTAGTCCATAGACGGCACGCCACTGGTGGAAACATATTTACTAATTGCCAGACACATATTCCACTACTCCCCGACTGCGTCACATATTTCATCTACTCATATTTAACTATTAGTAGTAGTACTTAAATTGTCGGTTGTAGGCCCTATAACGTCTGACGTCATGTAAATAAGGTATATAAGTTAAGTTTATATTATGAATGCAGTATTTACTTGTGTATTTCCCCACATATACTGTAATATACAACATGTGAACATCTGCTTTACCTTCTCGCGCCACATAAAGACAACATGTACGTAACATTTAATGCAATATTTAAATAAAATAAAACCAAACGACAATCGACAAACCGTATACTGGACATGAGTAATCCCCGTATTCCATCCCCTGTCAGTCAGATACACCCTGGCTGGGTTCGTCCACAGGGGTGGGGAGCTTAAGGGCTGAGACGACCGCCGTCAAGTCACGTAACGGACTACTGGTGGCACAGTCTGTTGAGCTGACGGACGACTGCCCCGTGATGAGACTAGGGAATCACAGTAGGCAGCACGCACGCACGCACGAGTTAAATAACATACTTTTTATTGTTTTGAGATAGAACCTTATGTCCATGTTTAGGTTTCTGTGGACGTCGGGGTGCATTGTGTGCTTAAAACGTTCACATCTGTGGGATATTTAGCAAAACTAGTTGTATAAAATATCCTGGGTCCAGACGTTGTTGATATAACATTTAAAAAATACAACCATTATTATAATTTGCCCCTTCCATTTAAAAACTTCAACTATTTATTTATAGATGACAATAATTATAACAATACAATTTACTTTTCAATGCTTTCTAATATGTTTCAGTTACGGCTGATTTCCATAATTATAATCATTCATCCCCAAGCTTCACCTTTCATGTATACTTTTAGCGTTGCTTTTCTCCATCAGATACAATATTGGTTTCAAAGTTGTAAATACACTGGAGTTGTATCTTCTATATACATTCATAAAATGAAGAGTTTGTCAGTCATGAGCATTCAGCGATATTTACCTAGCGCAGAGGGATGACCTTTTAAAATCAGTAACCCCTGTACACAAACATGTGCACCTCGAGGTTGGAATTTTAAAATTAGTAGACCCTGTGTCCAAACATGTGCATCTCAATGCTGAAATTTTAAATTTTTGATTAGATGTTTTAAAATTTATTAAAAACTGGGTCGGAACAAATAAAATGAAGATTTTTCCCCCTCTTGTCTGTTTTTAGCAAAGAAAATAACTGCCTGCTGGGCAAATAATGTTTTATTTTATTACACCCAGCCGGTTTATCGTAATTACATTAATATAAGTACATACATATAAACAAGATTAGAGTATGCGGTAGTATTGTGGGGTGTGGAACACGTGCATAAAATTAAACCTAAGGACTTCCAAGTTATCTTAACATAAGTTTACTCATGCTGTACATCAAGGCTGACGACACCTGCTTCGATGGCCGCATGGTTTAAAGCCGGGTATAGACTATTACAGAACAACATTTACACGAACATGTTCGTTGTTCTGTTCGCCGTAGCCAAAGTGTCCAGAAATGTACAGAACGTGTTCGCAACGTTTTTCCATAGTAGGTAGTTTCATCATGGTTTCCAACTAGCTCAGTTGCTTCGATTTGGGTGGTGCGATGAGTACGTGCAAGTAGCATTCATTTCACCCGCATGATCTAAGGTGTCCCTCTAGCAGTAAGCTAGACCACCGATGACGGGAAGATTAAGGTTCGAATCTTGTTCGGGTGTACTGAGGATGGTTTTTCCTAAATTGTTTTACACTCTCCCTCCACGAAAATATGAGTCTCTTCCTCTAAATTCAAACTTCCTCATCCCTAATTCATTAGCGTAGTTAGTCCACGTATGAGTATAACCTGAACAGGTAATATAACGAGGTTCTAAAAAAAAAGGTTGATGTAAGGCTCTTTCTCGCTGATACGAGTCAAATTGTAACAGCGCAATGTTGGTAGATAAGGCTTCCTCTACTTGACAAGATATTTCTACCTGTCCCACCTCCCCAAAGTTTCATTTATCCAATCATATGAGGGTGGGGTAGAGGAGGGTTAATGCACGAGTGATGCACGCTCTGGCTGCGCGGTAGACACACCCGTCGTGGGAAATTGTATTATATTTGTATATTCCCCAACCATACCGAGCGCTTGACAAATAACTGCTGAAGAGTTATGTAAAATAGTGTGGAAACAAATAAAAGCCATACCGGCCCATTACTTTTTGACAGTTGCGAGATACGGGCGAAACTTATAGATTCCATTTAAACCGCGGAAAAAAAAAAGAAGCCAGCAATAAAGTTTTCAAAAACTCTCCCCCATACCCTTCTCTTTTTGTAGAATAATTGCAAAATAGAATTTCTCAGCAAAGATAAATTACACTACTAATACATTTCTAACGTTTTGATATATTGTTTGCGTCCACAGCTGGCGGGAATTTGTTTCCAGTGATGGAAGAGGAGTTTCACTCATAGCATCGCGACCATTTTTTAGAGGATTAATACATTTCTTTGTTATCAACAAAATGAATGCTAAGTGAAACGTGGGGTGATTGCGTATTAGTATCGGGGATTTATAAACATGATGGTTTTCAAATGAAATTTGGGACTATTGGGTATTTCTAAACAAGATGGTTTCCAAATTAAGCTTGGGACGATTGTGTATTAATGGTGTCCCAATGATTAAAATAAGTAAATTCATTAAATATCACAAAGCCTGGTACAGTCCCTTTGAAGTTTAAATTAAATACTTGGCACCATCTAATTTATCACGTGTAAAATATTATATACTTTTTAGAACTTTCTGGTTAATGGATACCAATTTAAAACGCGTTCAAGCTAACCAATCGGTTAAAGTTTTTAACATATTCGTTCCCCCTTTAAGTTGGCTAATTCAGCCCAGATTCCAGTTGCATTATTCAATCCTTCTAAGTCAATTTAGTCCTGGTAAATTTTCTAGGCCTAAGTCTTTAATCTTCTCTCCCTACCGTTTGCTAAATCCGTTCGGCGGGTACCAAACAAGAGACAAGTTGAACAAAGTGGCGCCCCTAGTGGAGATGGGTGTTACCGGAACCGGAAGTTTGTGGCTGTCGTGTTTTTATTCCTCCTTCTTTACAACCAGTGCGCGCAGTCAGACGAGTTTGAGGAAAAGTTGGAAAGTGAAAAAGACATTGGAGACAATTAAACTGGGCTCATTTCGAGAACAATTATAAAGGGATTACGAAACAATATGTAATTAGTTACTCTCTCTTTCTCAGCTCTGAGAAAAGTTAATATTCCAATCCTCCTTTCAGAACTTTACCATGGTAATGTCCCCAAGTTCTTGACTAGGAACTTTATCCGACAACTCAACCAAGACCTGGGGTCGACTGTACCCCACGGGAAGTATTGATTCACCGAGGTACCTGTGTTTCAGGGTTAAAGGGTGGGAAGGGAGGTACTACTAAAATATCATGGAATTACGTTTTAGCTTACATCGATAAATCGCGGTCCTTAAGTTTCAAAAGACAACGCCGTTGGCCAAATACTCCCGGACGCTATAGAAGTGAAGGAGGGGAAAGTAGGTCAACCGTTGCAGGCTCGAGGAGATATTTACTGCCGGGATGTCTTAGGGAAGGACTCATATTTGTTCTCGAAGTTGTCTTCTTTTATGACCGTCACTTCTCGGTGCTATTGTTTATTGTATTGAACACGTGCTATGGACATATTGGTAACTAAACGTCTGGTATGCATGAACGAGGCTGAGTGATGTTTGAGTGCTAGTGTGGTGTTATTGTAGTTTTACTATCCAGTCCTAGCTCATCACTAAAGCTACACTAACGCTTGGACGTCATTTCTGGATCAAATGACCACACACTTCCCTTAAACAAATTTCACCACTAAAACCACTGACACTAAACTAGCACTCAAACAATATTCAACTTTGTTCTTGCGTACCACTCTACAACTCCAGTAAAACTCCACTAGCACTCCAACAACACTCATATTTGTTCGTGTACACTAGTATAGGGCCAAAAATGAAACTGTAGCACTGGTCCTAGTATAATATACACACAGCATTTCTAACATATCAGCAAATATGTGTTTGATGGGGAGGGCAAGACACTATGCTCACAACAATTCATGTGAGTCCTCACACGACAGTATATGCGAGTCCTCATGCGACAGTACAAGAGAGTCCTAGTGTGCACGTATATGGAGTACTAGTGAGACAGTACATGGGGTCTTAGCGAGAGAGTACATGGGGTCTTAGTGATTCAGTACATGGAGTACTAGTGAGACAGTACATGGGGTCTTAGTGTGACAGTACATGGAGTACTAGTGAGACAGTACATGGGGTATTAGTGATTCAGTACATGGGGTCCTAGTGTGACAGTACATGGAGTACTAGTGAGACAGTACATGGGGTCTTAGTGAGACAGTACATGGAGTACTAGTGAGACAGTACATGGGGTCTTAGTGTGACAGTACATGGGGTCTTAGTGTGACAGTACATGGGGTCTTAGTGTGACTACATGGGGTCTTAGTGAGACAGTACATGGAGTACTAGTGAGACAGTACATGGAGTACAAGTGAGACAGTACATGGGGTCTTAGTGATTCAGTACATGGGGTCTTAGTGTGACAGTACATGGAGTACTAGTGAGACAGTACATGGGGTCTTAGTGTGACAGTACATGGGGTCTTAGTGTGACAGTACATGGAGTACTAGTGAGACAGTACATGGGGTCTTAGTGTTACAGTACATGGGGTCTTAATGAGACAGTACATGGAGTCATGGGGCCAATTTCATAGTCAAATTTAGTACGCCTCAAGTGCGGCGTTACACTAAGTACAAGACGACACCTACCTAAACTCGAATGGAATGGGCCGTTCTCGCATAGGAAACTGGCCCATTCCATTCTGGTTTAGGTAGGTGTCGTCATGTACTTAGTGTAGCGCCGCACTTGAGGCGTACTAAATTTCACTATGAAACTGGCCCTTAGTGAGACAGTGCATGGATTCTTAGTGTTACAGTACATGGAGTACTAGTGAGACAGTACATGGGGTCTTAGTGTGACAGTACATGGAGTCTTAGTGTGACTACATGGGGTCTTAGTTATACAGTACATGGGGTCTTAGTGTGACAGTACATGGGGTCCTAGTGAGACAGTACATGGGGTCTTAGTGAGACAGTACATGGAGTCTTAGTGATACAGTACATGGGGTCTTAGTGAGACAGTACATGGGGTCTTAGTGAGACATTACACGGGGTATTAGTGATTCAATACATGGGGTCTTAGTGATACAGTACATGGGGTCTTAGTTATACAGTACATGGGGTCTTAGTGAGATGTTTAACTTATGTCTCAAGTAATTGTTCAATCTCCTCTCTCTGCACTAAATTATAACATGGCCTCGCGAAGAGCATAACGTTGTGTCTTGCAGTCATAAAATCCAGACGAGTCCTTCCTTGTAACGGCTGACGTCTTTTACACCGAGTTGTTCATTAACAGATAATTAGCAATTTGTGGCCTCTACAGACAGACCACACTGCATTAGCTTCGTTAGTAAGTTGGCTTCTGGAGGCTTTAAATATAATTAGAAAGTTGTATTAAAACTTGGTTGCTATTTTTATAACAAATATATTAGTGTAATAAAGAAACATAATGGTACCGTAGTTGGGCAGCCTATAAATGTGCCATTTATGAATTTAATCCAAGAAATTTTCCCTCTTCTTCAAATTACGTTGTACCATAAGAAAGTAGAGCTTAAAAAATTGTTGTTCAAGGCCGTCCGATTGCTGGGAGGAATATCGAAATACCAATTGACCTTGGGTTGATGAAAGGGCCTGGCTCCATGAGCTGGCATTGTACGTGTATTTTCTAACTATTGACTATAGAAACAAAATTCAAAGCTAGAAGTGCGACACCTAAGGAGGTAAAGCGTTGTGAACCAATGCATTTTTTACAGAATTTATTAATGCACATATGGGAGGCTCACGTTTAACTACACTAATGAGGTAGAGATAATGGAGATATGGTTCAATTGAGATGTTCCCTTATTTGCATGTGGAGAGAGTGGTAAACTATTAAGGATAAACCGTCTCAGTACATCTGACAGAGTTTGAAGCCAAGACCTCTTTATCACCAACAAACCATAATTGAGGAGCTAGATGTTTGCTCCGCGTGCCCACCAGTAAAAGTGTCTTGATTTTTTTTAAAGCGTATGACATATTTGACCGTGGGAGATGCAGTATTCAGTAGTTCGGTCGCCAGGTGTTTTGACCTTTAGCGATTATGGGGGGAACAAAACGTTACACAGGGTTGACCTTAGAGGTCAACAGGTCACACCTGCAATGATATGACGTGATGTTAGTGGTTATAAAGGTAGGGAGCCAGTGAATATCTTAAACCTAGCTTAAGCCTAGTTAACCAGACCATAGTGACCATAGGAACAGTTCCCCTTTTGAGAGGATTAGTTACGGTACCACCATTAATCAAAGCCAGGACCTCTAGATCAATAGCCATGGGCGCTGACCATTAGACAAAGAGACCCGTCAGATAGACTCGTGTTAGATCGACCTTGATAGACTCGTGTTAGATCGACCTTGATACGCAGATATGACCCGTGTCGACCGTCCATCGTCCCAGTTTCTCTGCCCCC
>CABEEJ010000446.1:115417-156959 GCA_901482245.1 Timema douglasi
CGAGAACTTCCTAGTTGTTTACTTCTTGAGAGATAGTGTTTCTGCTGAGTTAGGGAGCCCATCTAAAGCCCACTGCAGCCATCCCTTTAAACAACGAGAGGTGAAAACTTTGCTCATGAATATATTAGAGAAGATCACTGCCACGAGTTATGATGAGGCAGTCGTTAGATGGGGCATTAACAAGACTTCTAGAGGGAGGGAAATGCACCTAGGAGGTAGACTACGGTAGTACATGTTTCGGTGGTACAAAGAAACCTCCAAACATTCAACTAATAGCTACAAAGAATCCCAGACTAAGACGTCTCTCTTTATAAGTAGCATTCCTTTGTACATAACCTTCAAACCTTAGTATATTATTAAAATAATTGTTAAAACGGCTAAATATAAAATTGACAGAACCCACATCGATGGGCATGCGGAAAAAGATGTCAATCTCCTCTAATTTGGTTCACGATGATGGGAAGGTCAGGGTTAGAACCCTAGCTAGGTGTATCAAGGATGTGTTTTACTAAATGGTTTATCTATTCACCTCCCCGTAGATTCAGGCTTATTCCCTCAAACATTCTATGGAACTCATCTCATATCTATTCTGTGATTATAAATATGTAGATATCCCGAACGGGTGGTAAGTGAAGGACAAATTGTAAAATAGGATGAAACTATATTAACTTATATATCACATCCATCTTAAATTATATATACTGTATATCCCCTTCCTCCCAACTCCTTATAATTAGTGGCATGTTGCCAGCCTCATGGTCTTTGAGGATAATTTCTCTCTTCTTAGTTACTAATAAACACGCTGCCTAGAAATATTATGAATGACTTGTAAAATAAATAAACAATAAATTTATTTCAAAGTCATCAAACTAGTTATAGGCCTAGCATTAAAAAAACCTAATTTATTTTTATTTGATCTTAGAGCAAGACTTGTTTAGATCCCCTGTACAGCTCCACTTTTCAAAATGAACAAAGAAAGGAGCCTTACAAATACCAATCACAGCATAAACAACAACAAAAAGTTTCCCCCAGCAAAAAAACAGTGAGAAACAAAGCCAAAAAGAAGAAAAGAAGGCGGTGGAAGGTGGAAAGGGGCAGGAGTAAGTGTAAAAGTTTTGCCAGTGGGAGCGAGGTATTGGTTTCCTCCTTCGACAAGGGGGACTGGGGGGGTCCCCTGGGACTTAAAGAAACAACAAAAACCCTTTAGTTTTGGTTTCTGTGGTCTCACCTGGAAGTAACAGTGTCTGTTCAGAGCAGGCCTTGTTCTCCCTGAGAGTAACAAATTCTTTCTAGAGCTAGCCTTATTTCCCCTGAAAGTAGCTGATTCCGTCCATAATACGAGCCTTGTTACACCTGGAAGTAGCAGTGACTTCCATTAACATACCTGGTTACACCTGGAAGTAGCAGTGACTGCCATTAACATACCTGGTTACACATGGAAGTAGCAGTGACTGCCATTAACATACCTGGTTACACCTGGAAGTAGCAGTGACTTCCATTAACATACCTGGTTACACCTGGAAGTAGCAGTGACTTCCATTAACATACCTGGTTACACCTGGAAGTAGCAGTGACTGCTATGAACATGCCTGGTTACACCTGGAAGTAGCAGTGACTGTCCAGAACATGCCTGGTTACACCTGGAAGTAGCAGTGACTTCCATGAACATGCCTGGTTACACCTGGAAGTAGCAGTGACTTCCATGAACATGCCTGGTTACACCTGGAAGTAACAGTGACTGCCATTAACATGCCTGGTTACACCTGGAAGTAGCAGTGACTTCCATTAACATACCTGGTTACACCTGGAAGTAGCAGTGACTGTCCAGAACATGCCTGGTTACACCTGGAAGTAGCAGTGACTGTCCAGAACATGCCTGGTTACACCTGGAAGTTGCAGTGACTTCCATTAACATACCTGTTTACACCTGGAAGTAACAGTGACTGTCCAGAACATGCCTGGTTACACCTGGAAGTAGCAGTGACTGTCCAGAACATGCCTTGTTACACACGGAAGTAGCAGTGACTTCCATTAACATACCTGGTTACACCTGGAAGTAGCAGTGACTGTCCAGAACATGCCTTGTTACACCTGGAAGTAGCAGTGACTTCCATTAACATACCTGGTTACACCTGGAAGTAGCAGTGTCTGTCCAGAACATGCCTGGTTACACCTGGAAGTAGCAGTGACTGTCCAGAACATGCTTGGTTACACCTGGAAGTAGCAGTGACTGTCCAGAACATGCCTGGTTACGTCTGAAAGTAGCAGTGACTGCCATGGACATGCCTAGTTACACCTGGAAGTAGCAGTGACTGTCCAGAACATGCCTGGTTACACCTGGAAGTAGCAGTGACTGCCATGAACATGCCTGGTTACACCTGGAAGTAGCAGTGTCTGTCCAGAACATGCCTTGTTACGTCTGGAATTAGCAGTGACTGTCATGAACATGCCTGGTTACACCTGGAAGTAGCAGTGACTGTCTAGAACATGCTTGGTTACGTCTGGAAGTAGCAGTGACTGCCATGAACATGCCTGGTTACACCTGGAAGTTACAGTGTCTGTCCAGAACATGCCTTGTTACGTCTGGAAGTAGCAGTGACTGCCATGAACATGCCTGGTTACACCTGGAAGTAGCAGTGACTTCCATGAACATGCCTGGTTACACCTGGAAGTAGCAGTGACTGCCATGAACATGCCTGGTTACACCTGGAAATAGCAGTGACTTCCATGAACATGCCTGGTTACACCTGGAAGTAGCAGTGACTGTCCAGATGATGCTTGGTTACACCTGGAAGTAGCAGTGACTGCCATGAACATGCCTGGTTACACCTGGAAGTAGCAGTGCCTGTCCAGAACATGCCTGGTTACACCTGGAAGTAGCAGTGACTGCCATGAACATGCCTGGTTACACCTGGAAGTAGCAGTGACTGTCCAGAACAATGCTTGGTTGCACCTGGAAGTAGCAGTGACTGTCCAGAACATGCTTGGTTGCACCTGGAAGTAGCAGTGACTGCCATGAACATGCTTGGTTACACCTGGAAGTTGCAGTGACTGCCATGAACATGCCTGGTTACACCTGGAAGTAGCAGTGACTGTCCAGAACATGCCTGGTTACACCTGGAAGTAGCAGTGTCTGTCCAGAACATGCCTGGTTACACCTGGAAGTAGCAGTGACTGTCCAGAACATGCCTTGTTACACCTGGAAGTAGCAATGACTGCCATGAAGATGCCTGGTTACACCTGGAAGTAGCAGTGACTGCCATGAACATGCCTGGTTACACCTGGAAGTAGAAGTGTCTGTCCAGAACATGCCTGGTACACCTAGAAGTAGCAGTGACTGTCCAGAACATGCCTGGTTACTTCTGGAAGTAGCAGTGTCTGTTCAGAGATGACCCGTTATCACCTGAAAGTAGTAGAGTTGGTTTAGAACTTCTCTAAGCTTATAATCTTACACTTATTGCAACGTAAACTTATTCTTTAATGTTTAATCAGATTATTTTTATACATATCTTGTAATAAAATAATATTTTGGTACTTCTTTATAATCTATTTTTAAATCGTGCCCTATACAAAGATTCGTAACTAGCACATAGTAACGGTATTTAAAAGATTTAAGTTTGTATAATATGAATACAAAGTTTGTTTAGGTCACATGTTAGAGAAGTGGGGCACTAACTCAAAGCCCTACTTAAATCTCGGGAACATAAATCAAACTTATGGGAGCAAGGCAACTAGCGTTATCAAAGAATTCAATAATTACGATTAGAGGTTCTGTCTTATGGCAAGTCCATTCCTTTTGTCAGTGAACTTAGACCGCCATCGCGTCCTGTCCTTGGCCTCCTCCTTGTCCATCTCCCAGAATTTTCTTCTTTACTTCAAGTCATCCACTATTTAAATCCTTCTTTTTTCTAGGTTCCTATTTCCCTCAACCTTTCCTTCTAAGACGTCGTGCATAAGACAGTTCCTCCTAAGAATGGGTCCGATCCAATTTGCTTTCTACCAAAGTCAATAATGTTTCAATTAAAAATAAATATTTTTTTTAAGTCTCTCTGGATATTTGTAACACAGTTAACAATTAAAGGTTTAAAAACATCAACTCATTAATTGTTTTTGAAATTAAAAACACGTGATTTTTATAAAGGTTTAGTTTATGTTTTTCAACAAATTTACTATATTTAACAATAACTAAACAAATAAATGGTACGACACAATCGTACAAACTTTCTCATATTGTGTATTGGATCATTGAAGAAAATGTTCAAAAATGGGTTTTTAGTAAATTACCCTTATAAGTCTTACTCATAAAAACAAACACATCATCACTTTAATCATAATAATCACTCTTTATAAAAAAAACTGTTCAAATATATTTAACAAAATTCAAATTTTCAAAAATATATTATTTGTAAACTACCCTAAAAATTTGTTAATTGTAAAAATAAAAATGTATTCCTATTTATAATGAAAAACTATTCACAGATTCTCATTTGAATTCGATCTTAAAGGTCAATTTCCACAATAATTAAATTTTATATGATTTGTTGTAAGTAAACTACCCTTAGATGAATTAATTTAGATAAATAAGGATATGTTATTAATGATATGTAAAATAGTCTTCGATACCAATTTTGAACCAAATCAACAGAGTCCTTTTTAAAAATATCCAAATAAAAAACGTCATCAGTAACCTACCAGTAGCAAAATCTCCTCCCCTCCTCCAAAACAAGTGCACAGCTTTATTTGTCATGTTCATGTCAGACACACCTCAGATATAAATTTTAAGCAACATCGTTTTAGCCATGTTCATAGTAGTATACATTTTCAAAAATTCCTCCTGAGCAAAAGACTACATTTTGTCATGTCAAACATTTCCTAGATATCCATTTGGAACAAAATCGTCAATGTCATTTTAAAAATATTTCTAGTTTTTGAAAAATCAGTCATTAATATACTACCCATACATTAATTTTTACCCCTAAAACAAATATACAGTGCTAATTGTCATGTCAAACTTTCCCAAGATATCCATTTGGAACCATATCGTTTGAGCCATTTGTAAAATATTTCAAGTTTTTGAAAATCAGTCCCGAGTTTTCGCCCCAAAACCAATTATATGGTGCTATTTGTCATGTCAAACAAATTCTAGACATGCATTTTAAAAAAACCGTTAGAGCCATTTTTGAACAATTTAAAATAAAAAATTACTCATCAATAAACTACCCTTAATTGAAGGGCTAGGGTAAAATTAAACTTTTTTCGGGTATAGCCCTATAATATCTAAATATCAAGTCTGAACAAAATTCATTAATACATTTTGGATCCGTGGCCAGGGACACATAGACAGACAGACAGACACACGGACAGACAGAATAGTAAAATCCACTTTTTCTGGGTTCGTGCTCACATAAAACACATCATCTGAACTATATTTACTCGTCGTTTTGTTTAGAAGTATAAATATAATCTGTAATGTTTGTGCCCCTGCTAGTGTCATAGTGGTTAGGGAGTTCAACTCCGAGCTTATAGGACACAAGTTTGACCTTTCCTGGCTACGCTACTATTTATGTTGCCTCATTATATCCAGGTAGCATTGTTTCTACAGAATAAAGTTGAGTGCTAAGTACTGCTAGCGTAATTTAAATTGTACGTTTAGGTTTGAAAAAATTACCCTTGGACATGGGGAATCGAGCCCGGGACCCTCAATATATTGCACCAATGCTCTCCCACTGAAATATCCAGAATTTGTCCCAAGCTCAGGGTCATTATTCACTCATAGTTTCAAGGAAGCGTCTGTGATGGACTTGTGGAAGATCATTAACTAAAAATTGATATATAATTGATACTAGAGCCACTGCTGATTCAGGAGCAACTCTGTTCTTCCTTTAGTACAATTACATTGTATTGTTTGCACATGACTAGCGAAGCTTGGGAGATCGAAATGGTATTTAGATAGACCTAATCTCGATGCTTTCTCCATGTTATTAGCTTTCATGAACAATCTCATTGTTCTAACGTCAGTAAGGAGATACTGCCGAATCGCTGGTGGCTGTGGTATTAATTATAGCTAATTGCTATCCGGTGTTTTTCCACACGTCCATCACCAAATATGCCTTAAACTATGAGTGAGAAATGACGCTGAGCACGGGGAGAATCCTAGATAGTTCAGTGGTAGAGTATTAAAATGATAAGCCAAGGGTCCTGAGATAGATTCCTGTTCCCTGGTGTCATTTTTAAAATTAATGAAAATGATACTTGGTGCAGGTATATGCGTAACCTAAAGATCATTCCGATCTCCCAAGATTTGGTACTCATGTACAGTAAAATTAATTATACAAGTGGACGTCTTCAACACTAACGTAAATTAGTTTGTAGGTCGTTCAAGCCTTTATTAAATAAATATACACAAATCCATAACTTTTAAATAATAAAAATTGGTATGACTATGTATTTAGAATAAAAAGAATCTTTTTTTATAGATTTGTCCTAAAATAGATTTGATATAATTTCTTTCTGTAATCGTATGTTCTGTAGCAGTCAAGTTAGTACCTGGGACCTGCGTGACCATCGCAAGTGGTTAAGATTTGTTCTAGGGCTGTCTTCATCTCTCGGTAGATGGCAACACAACTTAGAAGGTCCCACAGGAAATCTGGGAGAAGGGTGAGCACTATCCTGATTGGGTTATCTTCCCCTTTCTCCTTCATGACCACACAAGTTCATTCTGTAAGAATCCACACCGATTTGGAAATGTACTGGCTTACGCAACACGCAACCTTGAGATAGTTTGGTGTGGTCGACAGTCAAATTTATTAGAGGAAATTAGGGGGAACTTCACGATGATTTGACTTTAATATACGTTGTATTATATTAAACCAGCAGAAGTACCTGGTGTTACCCTGGGTAATCCATTACATGGCTACCCCTGGCAATGTTTTTCTTTGCTTCAAACAGAAATAAAAAAAAAACTCTTAATTTTATTTTTTACGCTTCAGTTTTTAATTAATTTAAAAATTATAATATAAATTTTAAAAATCTGGCTTGAGGTCCACTTGTTCATGCACATGAGCTACTAATTTTTAAATTTCAGACCTCTGCGTGCGATAGATATCAATGCTTATGACAGACACTTATATACACCAGAGCTTCATTTTATTATATTCTGAAAGTTGAAAAATAACACCTCGATACGGGAATCGAACCCGGGACCTTTGGCTTAGTACGCCAATGCTCTAACAACTGAGGTATCCAGGGTCATTCTTCAAAAATATTTTAAGGCAGAGTCCATTATGGACGTGCGGAAATCATCGGCTACTCTGTTTTAAAATATTTGTGAAGAATGACCCTGGCAACGGGACGATTCTTGGATAACTCAGTGGTGAGAGCATTGGCGTACTAAGCCAAAGGTCCTGGGTTCGATTACCGGGTACAGGTGTCATTTTTAAACTTTCAGAATTTGATATCTTGAGGAGAATTCCTCAATAAAAAGCATAAATAACAGCTTTGGCTATTTGATTCTTCAATTTATTAGTTTAGAAGATAGAAGAATATAAAGATACAGACACACAACTGAATGAAATATCGTATTATATTTATCTCACCTCGTAAGAAATTGTAATGAACATTTGTAGCAATTAAAGAAGCAGCCCACCACACATATCTATATAGTCTACCCTCGTCGCCCGTAGTATTAGTGAAAATGTGCATTGCCCCCGCAGTAATCGTTGATACAACCTGCACAACACAACTGTATAACATCTAGTATCTAATATAATCTAAGGCATTAGTAGTTTGGTTTTTATTTATAAACATTTAACTTTATTTTCTTAGTGCCAACCATATTTTGAGATTCTTAGGGCATTCTGATATATATATATATATAAATAAACTTTTGGTATTGATTCAAAATTAATGGGGTCAATGCAGATTCCCGTATTCTTCTTTAGATATATTTTTGTATCTTGAAGTTGAGTGTGGGGGGATAGGAGAGAGGATAGACTAAGGGTTATTTGAGACGCAGCGAAGGAGAGAAATAAAGAAGCCTAAGTACTAAGACGGCGGGGAGATAAAGAGCTATCTCTCTATCTGAACTATCATGGCTGGCTCAAAGAGATCACACCCAATAGGAGTTGCTCTTACAGTAGAGGCTACACCCCTAGACACACGAAGAAAGTAAGAAATATTTACCTGAGAATGTGCAGTACATTGTACATTGACTACTTTTTGTGGATGAGGCTTGTTCTCTAATTAATAAACGTTAGTTAAAAAAGTAACAATCAACAATATATTTTTTTAAATTTCACATGAACAATTCAGTATGTGAGTAGTAATACATTTACTAAATATTATAATGTATGTATCAAAATTAAATAGTTTTTAATGACTTAAATCACTTTTATCTACATTATTTATACAATAAACATTTTACAGGAACTCTTGAATAACACGTTGTTTCCGAAAACAGCTCTTACCTGAACCTAGAACACCTTACTGAACATTAACGCTCAATAAAACCCAACCCGAAGTGCATGATTTGTACTATCTGAACAGTAGGACGAACACATAGACAGATAATATGTTTCCTCACAACCCAATATAGAGACTGAACCAGGCAACACCTGCCTCTCCTGGTACCCTGGCGTTATAGTACACATGGGTATAGCTAACATTCTCTAGGATAGCTAGACACGTGGATTGAGGCGTCAAACCTCGCATGGTTCGGTTTTATTTTGACTGCGAGGTTGGGTTTTAAATACCGGCTGTGTTTACTCAGAATTATTTTTCTAAAGATTTTAACACTAGCTATACATAATAAAGCAGGTACATTTATTCTAAATTCTACCTTTGTCATCTTTGCCCCATAAGTGTAGAGATGCAGATAGCCCTTCAGGGTTTCAAGACGTGTTTCAAGGAATGAACACTAATGGATGTTGATTTTACTAATTTGATCAGAAGAACACATTGCCTTATCTAATATGAATAATCATCTCAGGGAAACAATTAACGTCTGCTTGAAAATTATTTCCTCCCTCTTTAATTTCACTATTCTCGTTCCGGTATGTTTATATTCCTCCAGCCTCGCTTGAAGTGTTTGCTCTGGAGAATAACAGGGGGACAATAATTTGTTGGGAAACAGGCTATAATGAACAATATATTCATATTTGTGAGAAAGGTGTTAAAGTTGGGAGATGACTTCGGGTAGTATTTATCAATTATTCCACATGCTCATAAGACAGAAACCGTCCAGACAAGTATTATCTACTCTCAGCTGTGAAAGTAGTTTAAAATTCTCAAGCTAAACAATAATATAAGGGAAATCTAGAGTAGTTTCCGTTATTGAATAATGCAATTTGGTGATGGAAAACTGAAAAAATACAACTTGAAAGATGATAATATTATAGAAGTGGCAGAGGAAATATTGACACACGGCTCGGTAGCTGACGAAACATTTGGAAATAAGTTGAGCACAACTGCTATTTCAATGGCCATTCTGTGTCAACGAAATGACGAAGTTGCTCAGATAAATTAGATGGTATTTAGTATTTCATATTTCATATGGAGAGGACCGTTGCTTTGAAACCAGCCTCCCACATCATCGCAATCAAATAATGGACAGATGTGGAAACAAGAGAGTTATAATTTTTATTCATTCAAACAAAATACAGCTCGATGGGGGAGCGGCACATTAAAGTTTACAAGCCCCAAGCGGCAACGTACGCCAGACGGGCGAAGTAACACATAAACACATGCCAGAGCCAGAAGGGTGATACAACAATATCAAAATATATACAGTCTTATCTTAAGACCCTAGAAATGGCACCACCAACGGGTGACCCCAAAATTACTGATAAATTGGTCTCCTTATATACATTGAACGCTACAAATCTCAAATGATAGCCCAGACTCGACCCAAGCTCCAGCATAGCCCAAAGGGAGCCAAGACCCCATTGTTAACTAAAGCAGCCGATAGGCGTACCAATAGCACCAAAAAGAATACCAAGGTTTCGAGACAACCAATGGTAACTCCACCCTTTAAGAAATAAGCTGGACTCCGTTCGGAGATTTGAGCTAGGTGGGCTGCGGCCCCACTATTAAGAAACCATAAACTTATATTTCTTAAACATAACAATAAACTATCCCAAATCTCCCTAACAACTATAAACATATATATTTATATGAATATATTAAACGTAACAATAAGCTATCTAGACCCACTAACAATCCTAGGTATATAAACATATTAAACATAACGGGAACTGGCCCGACAGACTAACAACCCTAAGTATACAAATAATAAACCTTACAAAACACAGCCGTGTTTCTCTTAGATAGGGGGGGAAGGTCTAGAACAAACCAGAGAGTGCTGGAGCATAGGCCACACACACAACATATTCGATCAAAGGTTCCAGAATTTGCTCGTTAGGGGCGCTTGGCGATGTTCACTTGCTTTCTTGTCTGACGGAGGGGGAAGGGGGAGACCTCTTCGCACTGCCAGTGGTGAGCCTCGAACACCAGTTCAGTTGAATGTAGTGCGTGTTGGGGAGAGTGTCTCGTGTTTTGAAGTCCATTCCAAGCGAGTCAACAGGGACAGCATAGGTGAGCGTTATAATCATTCCATGTTTGTTGTGACAAGGTTACGGCTTGATCAGGGGGAACTTGGTCAATGAATGAGAAAAAGGCAACTATCCAGTAGAGTATATGAACAGTTTGACACTTTCAGGAATACAACCACACAATTTAAACTAAAAAATAGGCAGTATTATAATGGTTTTGGGTACTTAGGTTACTAAACATGGCTTATGTAATGGAACCTGCCTGCAATGACCAAACTTGGATTAAAAGATAGTACACGCAACCATTTTAACAGGTTTATCTGAAGGGAATGTATGTTTTTTTCTACCAATAGTCGATTTAGCACATGTAGACACTTGCATTTCCTTTATTTTGAAACGAAGACAATTTCCGGAAAAATTGGTATTCTCAATTACTAATACTTAGTTACAAGGTCGAACCTTGGATATGGTTAGTAGATATATCTCTTCCCAAGCTCGTTTTTAGCCATTGTCAACTGTGTGTGTCCCTTTCATATACAATGTTATTATTTATTCAAGACAATTATAATTAACTTAGTTCACTCTCACTTTAGCCACGCTTACTTAAAGACTTATTTATTTATTTAACAAGCTAACTTATCAAACTGAATCCGTTCTATGGCCTAACTTTTTAGTCACTTCCACTTTATTTTGTCCATAGCCATCTCTTCCTCTGCTCCTATCTCTCTCGCATTCCTCTTCACATGGTATATCCAACTGTTTTTTGGTTTACCTTAAGGTCTCTTTCTTCCCAGACGTCCTTCGTATATTTTCTTGATGATCTTTGTATTTTTTCTAACAAACCACATATCTCCACCATCTTGGTTCTGTCTTCTTTGACTATCACTTTTTACAAACAGAGCCCAACTTTCCATGAATACAGCGAATGAAAGTTAGGTTTTGTTAGGTTAGTTAATATTATAATCAACCTTCACAGCCAGGTCTAAAGACTAGTTAGTACATAATTTCCTTAAAAAAGATTGTGGTTTGTTCAAATTATTCGTTGTTAATCTAGGAGTTTATATATAGCTCATAAAACTAACCTTGGTGTACAATAATGGAAAACTCCATTTAAGTTGTTTTGTTTCACCCAGAGGAATGTGGACAAGTGGGAGAAGGCATCACACTGACATGACGTCACCCTCGGTCCCGGCTACCAATCACAAACTGGAGGCACCACCACACGAACCTCAGCCTCATTTTTTCTGGGGCTTTTCTCTCATCCCGACCCGAAATTGCTGTGCGGTTTTCAATTCCATGTAATTTATCAGTCGTCCAGTAATTAACTGTTGCGGTATTTCTCCATCTTCTCCATATACGCCTGACAACACTTCCCTCTCCAGGATTACAACGGTGCAACACTCGCTTCACCAGAGTAACATTAGTACAGCCCCTCCTCACACCAGAGTAACAACGATACAACACTTCCTCCACTAGAGTAACAAGGGTACAACACTTCCTCCACTAGAGATAAAATGGTACAACACTTCCTCCACTAGAGATAAAATGGTACAACAATTTCTTCACAGCAGTAACAATGGTACAACAGTTCCTTTACTAGAGTAACAATGGTACACCAGTTCCTTTACTAGAGTAACAATGGTACAACAATTCCTTCACTAGCGTAACAATGGTACAACACTTCCTTCACTAGAGTAACAATGTTACAAAACTTCCTTCAAAAGAGTAACAATGGTATATCACTTCCTTCACTAGAGTAAAAATGGTACAACACTTTCTTCACTAGAGTAACAATGGTACAACACTTCCTTCTCTAGAGTAACAATGGTACAACACTTCCTCCACTAGAGATACAATGGTACAACACTTCCTTCACTAGAGTAACAGTGGTACAACATTTCCTTCTCTAGAGTAACAATGGTACAACACTTCCTCCACTAGAGATACAATGGTACAACACTTCCTCCACTAGAGATACAATGGTACAACACTTCCTTCACTAGAGTAACAATGTTACAAAACTTCCTTCAAAAGAGTAACAATGGTATATCACTTCCTTCACTAGAGTAAAAATGGTACAACACTTTCTTCACTAGAGTAACAATGGTACAACACTTCCTTCTCTAGAGTAACAATTGTACAACACTTCCTCCACTAGAGATACAATGGTACAACACTCCCTTCACTAGAAATACATTGATACAAGTCTTTCTTCACTAGAGTAACAATGGTACAAAACTTTAATCTGAGCAACTTCGTCATTTCGTTGACACAGAATGGCCATTGAAATAGCAGTTGTGCTCAACTTATTTCCAAATGTTTCGTCAACTACCGAGCCGTGTGTCAATATTTCCTCCGCCACTTCTATAATATTATCATCTTTCAAGTTGTATTTTTTCAGTTTTCCATCACCAAATAGCATTATTCAATAACGGAAACTACTGTAGATTTCCCTTACATTATTGTTTAGCTTGAGAATTTTAAACTACTTTCACAGCTGAGAGTAGATAATACTTGTCTGGACGGTTTCTGTCTTATGAGCATGTGGAATAATTGATAAATACTACCCGAAGTCATCCCCCAACTTTAACACCTTCCTCACAAATATGAATATATTGTTCATTATAGCCTGTTTCCGAACAAACGATTGACTGCATCTAGTGCATGGCTCTGAGCCATGATTGACTTGTTCAATATTACCATTTTGACCTCTGATGATTGTTTCGTCATTCAATATCATCCTCGTGTAAATTTTTATTATGTTTTAAATGTCAAATACAATGTTGACATTTCTGGGATGATTTATGAAGTTTATGTGGAGGTTTCCTAAAATTAAGGTCCTCGCACTTTCTGCCATAACGGATCAGTTATGTTCTGTACATCTCGTAGAGCCAAAAGTTCTTTATTTAGATATTAAAAAAGCTTATCACAGCGTCTTAGTCTGGGCGATGAACCAACTATACTAATGCTATCAAATAGCTCCTTGAGGGGCGATGGCAGGCTCACTAAAACTGCTGTGCATGTATTCTCCCCCACTCTGACATTTTCACGACGGCTTTTAGTTAGAGTAGTCACTTACTTTTTAGTATACATAATTTGTACTTAAATGTAAGACAGAATTAAGCGATGGTGTATAATGCAACCTTTGCACGTTTTATTTGCCATGAAACAATTTTTATGAAACACTAAACTAAACTATACTATAAAATCATGCCACTGTATTATAATCTCAAATTTAGATTTAGATTTGAGATTGGAATTTCTATTTTAGTTGCTTTTGAAGTACAAATAACACGCCGATGAATTAAAATGATTAACTAAAACAGGATGCGTTTAGGTAATTATTATTTTTTATAAGTTTTAAAGTTTGAAATTTTTGAACACTTGTTTAGCGGATAATTTTCACCAATATTCGCGTCTATAGCTAATAAAAAAGTACTAAAAATCTTATGGGTAGATATGGATTTACACATACATCATTATAACTTTATTTATATAAGATAGAGGTGACCTGGTGGTCTAAGGGTAAGGTGTCACACTTCTGTGCTGGCGGACAGGGTTCAATCCTCGGTCCCGGCACAGATTTATCTAATTACCAAACCCCTCCTTCACCTCTGACAAGACATCTTGTGAATGTTAGGAATGCCAGGCCTCCACCGTGGTTCGGATTCCATGTTAAAAACTGTAGGTCCTTCATTTAATCTCACAATCACCCTACCATTACACATTAGCGTAAGCGCGTGTAACCAGAACGGGTAGTAAGACGCGGTGCTAATAATAATAATAATAATAATAATAATAATAATAATAATATATGAGATGAGTAGTTATGCTGCAACCTTCCTCTCACTGAAGTAGCAATGGTTCAACACTTGTCTCGCTAGAGTTACAACTGTAGATCACTTGCCTCACTAGAGTAACAACTGTACATCACTTGCCTCACCAGAGTAACAACTGTACATCACTTGTCTCACTAGAGTAACAACTGAACATCACTTGCCTCACCAGAGTAACAACTGTACATCACTTGTCTCACTAGAGTAACAACTGTAGATCACTTGCCTCACCAGAGTAACAACTATAGATCTCTTGTCTCACTAGAGTAACAACTGTAGATCACTTGCCTCACTAGAGTAACAACTGTACATCACTTGCCTCACTAGAGTAACAACTGTACATCACTTGCCTCACTAGAGTAACAAACTGTACATCACTTGCCTCACTAGAATAACAACTGTAGATCACTTGTCTCACTAGAGTAACAACTGTAGATCACTTGCCTCACCAGAGTAACAACTGTACATCACTTGCCTCACTAGAGTAACAACTGTACATCACTTGTCTAACTAAAGTTACAACTGTAGATCACTTGCCTCACTAGAGTAACAACTGTAGATCACTTGCCTCACCAGAGTAACAACTGTACATCACTTGTCTCTCTAGAGTAACAACTGTGCATCACTTGTCTCACTAGAGTAACAACTGTGCATCACTTGCCTCACTAGAGTAACAACTGTACATCACTTGCCTCACTAGAGTAACAACTGTACATCACTTACCTCACTAGACTAACAACTGTACATCACTTGCCTCACCAGAGTAAAAACTGTAGATCACTTGTATCACTAGAATAACAACTGTAGATCACTTGCTTCACCAGAGTAACAATTGTACATCACTTGCCTCACCAGAGTAACAACTGTACATCACTTGCCTCACTAGAGTAACAACTGTACATCACTTGCCTCACTAGAGTAACAACTGTACATCACTTGCCTCACTAGAGTAACAACTGTACATCACTTGCCTCACCAGAGTAACAACTGTACATCACTTGCCTCACTAGAGTAACAACTGTACATCACTTGCCTCACTAGAGTAACAACTGTACATCACTTGCCTCACTAGAGTAACAACTGTACATCACTTGCCTCACTAGAGTAACAACTGTACATCACTTGCCTCACTAGAGTAACAACTGTACATCACTTGCCTCACTAGAGTAACAACTGTACATCACTTGCCTCACTAGAGTAACAACTGTACATCACTTGCCTCACTAGAGTAACAACTGTACATCACTTGCCTCACTAGAGTAACAACTGTACATCACTTGCCTCACTAGAGTAACAACTGTACATCACTTGCCTCACTAGAGTAACAACTGTACATCACTTGCCTCACTAGAGTAACAACTGTACATCACTTGCCTCACTAGAGTAACAACTGTACATCACTTGCCTCACTAGAGTAACAACTGTACATCACTTGCCTCACTAGAGTAACAACTGTACATCACTTGCCTCACTAGAGTAACAACTGTACATCACTTGCCTCACTAGAGTAACAACTGTACATCACTTGCCTCACTAGAGTAACAACTGTACATCACTTGCCTCACTAGAGTAACAACTGTACATCACTTGCCTCACTAGAGTAACAACTGTAGATCACTTGTCTCACTAGAGTAACAACTGTACATCACTTGTCTCACTAGAGTTACAATTGTAGATCTCGTGTCTCACTAGAGTAACAACTGTACATCACTTGTCTCACCAGAGTAACAACTGTACATCACTTGCCTCACTAGAGTAACAACTGTACATCACTTGTATCACTAGAATAACAACTGTAGATCACTTGCTTCACCAGAGTAACAACTGTAGATCACTTGCCTCACCAGAGTAACAACTGTAGATCACTTGCCTCACTATAGTAACAACTGTAGATCACTTGCCTCACCAGAGTAACAACTGTACATCACTTGCCTCACTAGAGTGACAACGGCACAACATCCAAATAAACATTTTATAGGAAAATGTATTATGTAATCTAAAGTAAAGGTTTGGAAAGCTAGAATTTAAAATAGAGAAACCTGCCAGGTCCTTGAGAAAGAATGGAAAACACAGCTATTTGTGTTTAACGAAATACACTTATTGATTCAATAAATCTCTGCTCTTCTTAGGGGAAAGAATGTGGTACAATTGCACACAACTAACTCTATCGACGAATGCACATTAACCATATTTCTGGGTCTATAAGACCACCTCTCTCTTTTTCTCTACAGTGTAGTGTGTCTCTCTAAGATTCATCTTGGGGAAGAATTAGGTGAGACATTAGGATTTGTGAATCTTTTCCGGTTGCACATGACTAGCCCATGTTTTCAGCAGGACAAATCTTCTGTATTTATTTATAGCTCACCATCATCATCCTATTTAAATAAGTTTATTTGGCCATATAATGGCTTTGGTTACCATATAAGGGACCTCTTATACAATTATTACATAATACTAGGAAACAGGTTGAGTATGTTGAGTGTTACACGATTGTATGAACTTCTTTGGTGAGAGGATGTAAAATCACAGGATCTCCCTGTTAAAAAAACTTGAAGGGATACCAGCCCTCTCATCTAACAGTGGGTAGTTTTTATGTCTAATTACTGGCCCAGTATGCCCAATCAATGGTCGGAGCACTCAGTGGTCCGGGGTCCCGAAACAAAACCCCCTGTTCCTGATGAAGATTGATTAGTTCCATGAACACGATGTCCCGGCATTCATCAGATCACAATTAGCCTCAGGGGGGCAGTTATGTTACCCCCTTCGGGGCCAGGCTCAACTGTTTAAGGTCCTGAATCCTGCAAGGATACAGACAGTAACTTGTTAGGGATGGGAACCAGGGGGAAGATACAAGTACCAGTAGTCACGTGGAGAAGTGTATCAATATCGTCAAATTTGGCTCGCCCCGGATCGGTTGGGTCTCGAATTCCCGGATGGACGTACCAAGAATAGTTTTCTATAAGTGAATTTACCCACCTCGGTGGCGTAGTTGGCTAACGCGCTTGTCGTGTTGATCTCGACTGCTGAGGACGGGGAGATCGAGGTTCGAATCTCGATCGGGTGAACTAGGGGTGGTTTTTCCTCAATGGTTTTCCACTCTCACTCCACGTAGATGCGGGTTCACTTCCACTAATTCAACCTTCCCAATTCCTAATCCATTAGAGTAAGTACTCAAAAGCGTATAACCCGAACGGTTAGTAAGACGCGGTGCTAAATATTATTATTATAAGTGAATTTTATTTTCTGTTTTCCAATATACCTCCATGCTCCCTCTTAGCTACCCTCTTCTCTAACCGTTAGTAAAAGTCTATTTCAATGGTAAAATAAAAACTGAAGGCAAAAGAGCAGCCCTATTTTACCGGGCACAGAAGCCAAGAAATCTAACATATGTTTGTCTGTGATTATATATACACTGGGTTTCAGTAATGTCTGAACCTCTTTATATCTTCTAAATTCCCCTTGTATTAGCATGAGCGTACTGCGGGACAGTCTAACTCACATTCCATCAATGTAATTACGAGCTCCACTAACTCTCTTTTCATCACGCAAGTGCTTCTAGTTTAAAAAGGGATAAAATCTATCGGTAGAGGCTACACACGTGGTAACATGTGAGGATAGTTTTAATTCCACACGAAATATAGCTGATGGCGATGAAGTTTCCATGAGTGTATGCTCGAAAATTGTATTAATAGAGATTAGTTTTCCATTAAGGTTTCAATCTTTGTCATTAATTTAGTTTAGTCCTAGGGCGCCAGGGGAGTTCTTCCATTGCCAAGCTCATTAACATTCATTTCATGCAACATGAAAACACTTTCACAATACACAACATAGTTTAACTGCTGTTTTAATGCGCTAACCTAATAAAGAAATCTAATTCAACACAAAATGTTTGATGTAGTTCACATTTATATTAGATTTCCTATGTTATTATTACATCCTGAATAGAAGGTCAAATATAGGGATTTGAAATTTGTATGTAATTTAAACAATTAACAAATCTATTACAAAACTAAATTTAATTTGATGCGATGATTCTTCTAATTCAATACAGAGAGCTTATTGCTGTCAGAGTACACAAAGCTTACATTAGAGGCCTGTAATACCTTCCTCTATACAAATAGTCCTTACATTTTACAACATAAATACAACAATACATTAAATAATTTAATATAATATATAAACATTGTATTTTTTAAAACAGTAGAATTATGTCATAGTTATATCTCAGGTTTGAGGGACTGGACTTAGTTCCAGAATAGATACTAAGTTATACATTTTACAAAACTTAAAGTCCTATCTTCACTTAACACCGTGTCTTACCACCTGTTCAGGCTATACGCAAATCTACTAATTATGCTGATGAGTCCATGATTAGCAAGGTTGCATTTAAAGTAACTGTACCGAAATTTGCGCGGAAGTAAAGTTGAAAGCCATTTAGTAAAAACCACCCTCAGTACACTCGACCTGTATTTGAATCCCGACCTCGAAGTCATCGGCAGTCTATTATAATACAAGATTGACGTCTTAGACCACTCGTTCACCAAAACAAGTTTTAAATCTTATAAACTCTCCAAGAATTGTATTTAACTCATCTTAATATATTTTCCTTAATTTGGAAAGTTTAATTTGCTGATAGCCAGCATTTGAAATATAGATCAAGACCAAAAGAAATGATAGACACCATTATAGATACACGTTTTTATCATGACATTGGAAGAACACACTCTCGTTACACTAGTGGGTGTAGGAGGTTGTATATATACAAGTGTTTATCTTTCCCTTGGAAAAACACAGGCCCGCTACACTAGTGGGTGTAGGAGGTTGTATATATACAAGTGTTTATCTTGCCCTTGGAAGAACACAGACCCGATACACTAGTGGGTGTAGGAGGTTGTATACAAGTGTTTATCTTGCCCTTGGAAGAACACAGGCCGGTTACACTAGTGGGTGTAGGAGGTTGTATATATACAAGTGTTTATCTTGCTCTTGGAAGAACACAGGCCCGATACACTAGTGGGTGTAGGAGGTTGTATATATACAATTGTTTATCTTACCCTTGGAAGAACACAGGCCCGTTACACTAGTGGGTGTAGGAGGTTGTATATATACAAGTGTTTATCTTGCCCTTGGAAGAACACAAGGCCCGATACACTAGTGGGTGTAGGAGGTTGTATGTATCCAAGTGTTTATCTTGCCCTTGGAAGATCACAGGCCCGATACACTAGTGGGTGTAGGAGGTTGTATGTATCCAAGTGTTTATCTTGCCCTTGGAAGAACACAGGCCCGCTATACTAGTGTGTGTAGGAGGTTGTATATATACAAGTGTTTATCTTGCCCTTGGAAGAACACAGGCCCGTTACACTAGTGGGTGTAGGAGGTTGTATATATACAAGTGTTTATCTTGCCCTTGGAAGAACCCAGGCCCGATACTCTAGTGGGTGTAGGAGGTTGTATGTATACAAGTGTTTATCTTGCCCTTGGAAGAACACAGGCCCGCTATACTAGTGGGTGTAGGAGGTTTGGGGTAGAATGTAGGGCAGAGGGACTGCACATCTCTGGATCAATAACTTGGCAGAGGCGGCGTGATGCTAGCACTAACACGCTGGAATTAGACTCGTCTCTTAACCTAATAATACAGTCACACACTGTTCTTTTCAGACATAATTAGCCTCTATGGAATAGGTCAATGGAACCCTAAAATTAGGCTTAATTATCTCCACGTCATACTACCCGTTTGGCCTATACGCTAGGAGTTTAATAAACATACAGTCCCGATATGTGCTCAACAATATATAACCACAACAGACACTCCATCCTGATTCTTTGAAATCCCGCAGCTGCACAAATAGATTATTACCAATATCACGGGCATCTTCAAGAATTATTTAACATCCGCAGTTTTTCATAAAATATCTTAAGGGTTGCGGTGTTTATTGCGGCATTTTCCAAGATACGGTAAACTCTGTTCTAGTGGATACGAAACAGTAAATATACACGTATGCTTTTAAATTTGGCCAACCAAGTATAAAAAGGTTCATATGCTTGTGGAGGCCGCAAAGGTTCATGAAAATGGTTGAAATATCATTACAAACCACTCGCATAGAATATTAAAGTAGGGACTGTTCTTTTCAGTGACGCGCGCAAGCTCAGATAACAGTATTTATAAGATAACTTTGTGCACTAACTGGCAAAATGAAATAAAACACACACACACACATATATATATATATCCATAAAAGGAAACTACAGTTTCTATTTAAGCTAAATCATGTAGTAAAACTTTAAATAAGATTACCGTAAAGTCTAATTAATATCCCCGTGTATAGCATGTTATCCTGATACGCTCTCGGGGCCTAAACAGTTACCACTTGTGTTTTTAATGAACCTTCAGTGGCAGAACTCTCCTGTTATACAGGAGAATTTAACAGCCTGCCAAGTGCATACTCCTGGAGGAGAGGGAAGGAACTACCGAGTATAGGTCCTGACTTTGACTTCTAGAGGCATTACCAACCTTTGGGGAGAGCGCACAGGTCTCAGGAACTAAATATTTTACTAACGGTAGTCCGGCTGACAATGTTTGGGGGTCATTTGAAGATTGTTGTTGGAACACTTGTAGACTGAGGGGTCTCCAGGAAATTACTGTCAGAACACTCGCTGACTGGAAACTTCAGAGTGTCGAACAAATGTAATACTACCAATGTGAAAAGTAAATTATATATTAAAAATAGTTGTTTAAAATAATGACAAATACATTATTATTTCCCGAATAAAAAATAAATACACCACATACGACAGGGGATACAACTATTTCAGATAGTAAAATGGCCAAAGGAAATAAAACAGAGGGGAATAAAGGAGTTTCATGAAACAAGGTAGGAATTAGGGATATTCAAAATAATTAGTATTTAAACATCAAATTCCAATGTTGGCTGAAGAATTGCATTTTATAAAAATGCTAATTAAATATAAATATGAATCTAAATGTATATATAAATAATTAGATAAAAATAATGTCAAGTGAATGTTTCTAGCTGTTCCAAGATAGCCAGACCAAAATTATTAATAGTTTATTAGATTAACATAATATAACTTATTATTGATTTTGATAGCTTAGTAAATTTAGGAACACATTTTTAAAAACAATATGTTACTTGAAATTATGTTGGTTTGTCTTGAACTGTCAGTCAGCTTGCATGATTTCTTGAAGGACCCATCCATTCCTGAATGTCCAACTCTGACAGGAAAACTTTGTTTGTTAGTTGAGGTGCAGTTTATTAAAGGATCCGTCCATTCTGAACGTTTAACTCTGATATGTCATGCCCCAGGATTTTTCTACTGGTCCGTCTTCATAGTCTTCTGGTCAACGATCCAGGCGTTGCACGACTCCAGAGGGGTTTTCCACTCGCCTTCACACGAAGTACACAGTACTATGTTGCAGGTCTGTCAAAATAACTCATCTGAACATACAAAGAACACAGGTTCCATTAAAGGTGTCGACCAAAATAATTGATTAATCGTGTCTTAAAGTGCAGTACAGTCCATAGGGAGCGCGCATTTGCCGAATTTTATCCGCTTGAGATAGACTAGCAATTTTCATATAACAACCCTATAAAGTCATACAAAGTGTCTTACCCTTTATGGCAATAACTTTGATGTTTAGTTTACATTAATAATTACATACTATTGTGTTTATTATTATTATTACTATTATTATTATTATAATATTCAACTTGCATTAAATATACACTGCAAAAAATCACCTGAGATCAGTAGGTTAGGTTTTGAATTCTGGCATGTTAAACTGAAAATAGTTTAAACAAATTAGTTAAACCATTGTTTTCCCCTCTTATATTCATGCGAATGTGTGTACACTTTCTTAATCAATTAGTTAACTCATCCAGACCTTATTAGATTGACCATAATATTATACGTCGTTTATAACCTTAAATTCATGTTCAATGTCCATTTTAACTAAATCACTAAGCACCATACAGGGTTGCATTAAAATAATGCCCAAAACACAACATTAATAGCTCACGATTGGTAGACAGGCCTCTTAGGTACGTTTCAAACAATTGCACTCTTTGTCTTTCAAAGTGGACACTAGTTCACATTTCCGAATGTTAACAGCATTGGTGTTAAACTCAACAGGGTTGTATTTATATTTACACGTAGTGATACGTTTGTGTTTTACTATCAGAAACTTATCCCCATTTAGATCATATGTATGTATTAAAGATGAGGAAACCTGCTAAGAGTAACTGTACCGGTATTCGCCCGAAACTAAGAAAATATCACTTTATAACACCAACTCCGGAGAGTTACTTTTTATTGAGTATATTTTACGTGTCATTTTAAAACACACTGATTATATCAACGCACGAATTACAACCTAGACTAATACTAAGGAAAAAACAACATTAAGTCCCCCATCCAAGAATTTACCAATGCTAAATATTCGACCATACCGGGAATGGGACCCGGAGCTCCAAACTCTTTGGGCACACGTGCTACCAACTGTGGTAGGGTGTTTGACTTATACATACTCTAATGTCACTAGTCATATCCTGCACCCTCAGTAAAGGTTTGTTCCTTTGCTAATGCTAATACTATCCGGTCCCCCTGAGAATATTTTATCCTGTGCTTCCTGTCTCCCAGTAAATGTTGCTCCTTTGCTAATACTATCATGTCCTCAGTAAATGTTTGCTTCTTATACTGATACTATCCTGTTTCCCAGTAAAGGTTTTCTCCTTTGCTAATACTCTCATGTCCTCAGTAAATGTTTGCTTCTTATACTGATACTATCCTGTTCCCCGGTAAATGTTTGCTTCTATACTAATACTATCCTGTGCCCCAATAAATGTTTGCTACTGTGGTAGTAGTTTAGCCGTTTTCTCAACTTATCCTTTAGAGTCTTGATGAGAGACAAGATCCTCTCCAGGAACCGAGGAATGTTGATGAAGTGGACTTGCACCATCCGGAGAGGAATGATGCTTTGAAACAACAAACAAATATGGTTTATTTGATATCCCAGCGGAATATTCTAGTAGGGACCTCATTTAGTCTCTCTGCAGACAGAGGGAATATCTGTGGGTGGGGGTGGGGGTAAGATAGCGTATTTAGTACTATTATTAAGAAATAAAGTCAAATATCATTTTAATAACCAGCCCACTCCTGTACCATAAGCGTAGGAATAGCTCAACGGCAACGTGATTGTCTCAGAACAGGATGGCCGGGATTTGAATCCAGGCTACGTGCACTGGATTTATTGCTCAGCATCACTTTCCATTATTTATACGAGGGAATACTAATACATTGACTTTTAATTACCCTCCTAATTCCTATCCACTTAGATTAGGTTGTATAACCTTTAAAAACTATTGATTTTATCTGTGTAAAATACAAGTGTACCACTAGGGATTCGTACTTTTCTATTATTACTTGCCATAACACATTTCTTATGAACAAACAATAACCCTTCTGACCCTAACTTTCCCCCATAGCAGTAGCGTTTCCCAAGGCAGTAAAATGATAAATGTATGATAATGAGCCTTCAAAACAAAACCATCTTTGTCTTACTTATAAGTATAATGTTAATTCACCCTATATCCGATTTGTCTGATGATAGGTCTCCTTGCCCTCTCGGTCCTACTTGACTATAGATATGCACTCTCCCTCCGTTTCACTGTCCTATCTAGATAGATCTATTTTCCCTCTTTGTTCCATTTGTCTGTGGATATCTATACTCCCCTCTTTGTCCTGCTTCTCTGTGGAGATGTCTACTTACCCTCTATGTCCTACTTGCCTGTGGAAACGTCTCATTCCCATTTCTGTCCTACTTACATGTATATATCTATACTGCCCCTATTTGTCCCACTTCTCTGAGAAGATGTCTCCTTATCTTCTCTGTCCTACGTATCTATAGATATTTCTACTTTCCCTGTCTGCCCCAGTTTTCTGTGGGGATGTATCCATTCATCCCCTATCTGTTATATTGGTTAGGACCTGAGCACAGATGAGGTAGTCCCTGAGTAGCTGTGGTGAGAATTTGGTGAGGGGGCGAGGGTAACCATTTCCATGTAAAATACGAACACAATCGTCGGTATGTGCTGCAGGTGGATGTGGACGTCCTCCAGCATGAGGTATCGCTTCATGTAAATGGTGGCATTAAACCGAGAGGACTCCGGGTAGGCCAAATGGTGCACGTTGGCACGATGGCCACCAGGCATCATCACTACGTTAAACTACAATTGTTTAGTCATGTAGCTCTTTGATTGTATTTACATGTTAATCGATGAATTCAAAAATAGGTAAAGAATGAAAATAGATAAAATAGATAGGATACATTTTTCTAAATATCTACCCAAAATACAACCACATAGCATACGTGTCTTTTAATGTATGAAATCATATTACAAATACATTGACACACTTTGCACGAATCAATCAACTATTTAGTTTAAATTCGCACACAAGGGAAAAGGAGATGTTGACGAGCCCTATATACCATATACATGGGATACCATTTGACCTCTTTAAGGCGTATTCTTGATCCCCTCCTCGGGGTCAATGCTTGTGGCAGACCACTTCTTCACCAATATATCTACTCTCACAATATCCTCCTTAGGTCCAATTCTGTGGTATCTCTATCCTGGAACAATTTGGGCAATGCAAACCTCACGGTAAAATACCCGTCCAGCCTCTCCTTGCAGCGGGCTACCTGGTACTTACACTTATGAAGGAACCTCTACATGAACACCACGTCTGTGGAACAACCCAGTTTAATTTGCTCAGGATACTGGCAATTCTGTCTTTAAATCAAGCTTGGGGTAGGCATAACATTAGAAACATGATTGCTGACTTACTTTGTTTTGAAAGAAGATGAGTCCAATTGCTGGACCACTCTTTGGTATTCAGAACGTTCCGAACAACATAGAAGGTACCCTTGTTGACCTACCTTGTATTGAAAGAAGGTGAGGATGCTTTCCAACCTAATCCTCGCTACGTATCACGTCCTCATCCACGCATAAATAATCCTTGTTGACATACTTTGTGTTTAGGGAAAGTAAGGCTGTTTGCTGAGCCACTTCTTGCTATGTAGCACGTCTTGAACCACACATAAAGAATTGTTGCTAGCCTACCTTGCATTTAATGGGGTAAGACTGTTAGCTGAGCCACTTCTTGCTATTTAGCACGTCTTTAACCACACATAAAGAATTGTTGCTAGCCTACCTTGCATTTAATGGGGTAAGACTGTTAGCTGAGCCACTTCTTGCTATGTAGCACGTCTTTAACCATACAAAAATAATTGTTCCTAGCCTACATTGCTAAGACTGTTGCTGAGCCACTTCTTGCTATGTAGCACGTCTTGAACCATACAAAAAGAATTGTTTCTAGCCTACATTGCATTTAATGGGGTAAGACTGTTAGCTGAGCCACTTCTTGCTATTTAGAACGTCTTGAACCACACATAAAGAATTGTTCCTAGCCTACATTGCTAAGACTGTTGCTGAGCCACTTTTTGCTATGTAGCACGTCTTGAACCACACAGAAAGAATTGTTGCTAGCCTACCTTGCATTTAATGGGGTAAGACTGCTATCTGAGCCACTTCTTGCTATTTAGCACGTCTTGAACCACACATAAAGAATTGTTGCTAGCCTAACTTGCATTTAATGGGGTAAGACTGTTAGCTGAGCCACTTCTTGCTATGTAGAACGTCTTGAACCACACATAAAGAATTGTTGCTAGCCTACCTTGCATTTAATGGGGTAAGACTGTTAGCTGAGCCACTTCTTGCTATTTAGCACGTCTTGAACCACACATAAAGAATTGTTGCTAGCCTACCTTGCATTTAATGGGGTAAGACTGTTAGCTGAGCTACTTCTTGCTATTTAGCACGTATTTAACCACACAGAAAGAATTGTTGCTAGCCTACATTGCATTTAATGGGGTAAGACTGTTTGCTGAGCAACTTATTGCTATTTAGCACGTATTGAACTACACAGAAAGAATTCTAATAGTAATCTGAGACCTCAGCCTATCGAAACTCAGGGCAACATGTAGAGGTACAGTCCTGTAATTAACGTATACAGGCGTGATAAACGCAACCCTTTACACTTTGGGCCTTTCGATGGACCACGGAGCTGCCCTAGGATTGTCCCGACTAGGAAAGAGCGGTGGAAAATCAAAGATGGCACCGGAGGTCTCCGTGTAGTCGTTATGATGCCGGGATCGTGGTTAGGCACTTGACAGATTGACGGTTACTGGTTCGAGATGATAGATTAGTCAAAAGCGTCCACGGGGATGGAGCGGTGGACCTCAGGAGGAGATGTGACCATCTCAGAATATCGACCTTTCAGGCCTCCAGCAAAACCGGTTCTCATGTATATTAAAACCTCTTAAGACAATAAAAGTGGCACTTAATTGTCTAATCAGTTTACTACTCACTAAACCCCATGGCAATTCCCAAAATCTCTTTTACTAGCCATACTGACAAGTAGATAAAAGGGGAGTGAAAAGGGGGACGCCACTCTATACTAGCAGTTCAACCCATTCTTCACACGGGTAGGCCACATTAAACTATATAAAATCAGAACGTTAAACATACGGCTGCAAATAACATCATGTTAACCATACTTTGTCTGCTGAACTGGCTTATTTTAATTTTGTATGACGTGCCTAGATTGGAACAAATTTATCCTTCAAATTTAGCTATGTAATCAAAACGCTATTGTCATTGAAAATAAACTTTATTGTTTGTATTAGTTTTATTTTGGTCTGCTTGTACCAAATTAAAATTTTCTACCCTGGTGAGATTTGTTTCTAGTAGTTTAGTAAATTTCGAGGCTCCCCATTTGCTAATCCCATTTTTAAAATTCCAAATTTTTAATGTACGGTAGTTCTTTGACCCACTTGACAAATTTATAATTTTTCCATGCCATAAAGTAGATTTTATAATAATTTGGAAACATTTTTGGTTCACGTTTTCACATTTTGAAATTTATAATTTATTTGGCTATCTAAAATTCTTAAATATATATATATTTTTACGTGCCTTCTAAATTTAAATGTTCTACCACATAGAAACGTATTTCTTTATATTGGTGTTGATATTTTGAGGGAAACTCGTCCCCCCACTTTCCGCCACTTCCTCAAAAATATAAAGGTTTTCATAAATTTATGACTGTTTAGGTAGGTTATTATATATACTTGACAAATTCTAATATTTTACCACACCGATAATTACTGTATTATTTTATTTTTGAAAATTTCCAAAGCCTCCACTTTAAAAGTCTCATTTTTTAAATATCTAATATTTAACACCTATTTGGCTATTTGGGATATTAACTCCATATTACAGGCTAATTTAAATTTACTACCTGACCTTTAATATTTTTACTTTCTCTCAACCCCTCGGAAAGAAAAGTATTACGATCATAAAAAAAATAAATTTAAGATTTTGGTAAATATCGACGTTTAATGACCCCCTGAAACCGAAAAAGTAACTTTCACCATACAGTTTTTACTGTCTGTATCTTGGCCTAGAGCTGAGACCATTTTCCCAATCGGGCAAAAACTTTTTATTTAGGGTATTTCTATGGTTCCCCTTATTTTTCCAACTCCTGAATTTTTTTACTCCTAAGACCCATTTGCTTATCTGAGATGGACATTCTACCAGCCTTACAAATTCCAATTTTCTATCACATTTTGAAGTTTTTGAGGTTTATATAATTTCATGGAATTTTCTGGACTTTCTGGATATTTTTAATTTACACATTCCCATTTTTGTATCTCAAGACCTATATGTTTAAATAATAAGGTTACGTGCCTGACAGGTTTAAATTTTCAACCGCACTGAAAATAAGTGTTCTACATCATTTGTATCGATTTAGAGCTTTCACATTTCCCGGGCTTTCATTTATTCAGACATAATTCGATTATCTGGAAAGGTATATTTATTTACTTGCCAAATTACAATTTTATAGCACACTAAGATTTTTATATTAATTTAGAACTCTTTGATCGTCCTCTTCCCATATACAGAAACAAATTTTGAAATTCCAAATTTTCAATATTTTTTTGTATTTCTTTATTTGGATTTGTTGTCCTAGCTGATTGAAAGTATTTACATTTTCTTTGACACTTATAAAAGTATTTTATATTAGTTTTTTTTAAATGTTTAGTTTTCCTTAAACCTAGGTCTTGATTTTGAATTTTTTTTAAACTTTCATACTTTTCTAGCTATATGTAAAAATTATATTTTCTACTATACTAAACGATGGTTTTGGTTAGCCAGCCTCAGTGTGTCTCTGACTCTGGTGAGCTGTATGATTATGTAATGGTTCGATATCCCATTCCAACGAGGGGTCCATAATTCCCCCACCCCTTTTATCATTTTGAAATTTCTAATCTTAATGTTTTTCTTTTAGATTTTGAGGTGGACTCTCTCTCTACCTTCAATTTTTTTTTTTTTTACCAAACCGATAAGTAGTTTAAGTAATTTTAGTTTTGGAAATATACAGCTCTGACAACTTCCCAGACCTCATTTTAAATATTAAATTTTCACATTGGTTATTTAGATTTGCCCCTTTATTTTTATTAAAATATTTAAATTTTCTACCAAAGCAAGAACTATTTTTATTAATTAGTTTTGAGTAAATCCACTTCCCATTTTTTGAACATTTATTTTGAAATTTAGAAATATTCAGACATTTAGGGCGGTTCGGAGTGGTCATTATACATACCTGACAAATTTTAATCTTTCACCCCATTATTAAGTAGTTGATTCTTTTAGTTTAGGTAATTTTAAACCCCCCTATTTTACTAGCCTTCACTTGGAAAGAGAAAACTATCTAAAACTTATTTTGTTGTTTTGAGGGATCCCTCTACTTTACTGGCAAATTATAATTTTATACCACCTTATTTTTGACCTATATGCATTCCCCCACACCCCTCCTCTCATTCAGTTCTATTTTAAAATGTTCAGATCTTTATGTTTATTTGGAATTTCGTATGCCTACTTGATAAATTTCATTTCCTACCACACAGAGTAGTAGTTGATTCTAATCCTACTCCTCCTCCCGCAATTTTTCCAACTATCAATTAGAAATTTAAAATCTTAAAATTAGTTTTTCTCTCTCTTGAGGGTTCCTTCTAGCTACTTGTCAAATTTAAATTTTCTACCACAGCTAAAAGTGTTTCTTTTCTTTTTATATCTCTCCTTTTTACTCTAGTTCCTGTGATAACATTTAACATTTTAAAAGCTTCAGACGTTTATGATTATTTAGATTGCCCCTTTACCTAAATGATGCATTTAAATTTTATTCCGTACTAATGAATAGTTATTTCTATTAATTTTGAAAATTTTGACCCTCCCTCCCTTTTCTACAACTCACTTTTAGAAATTTCATATTTCAAGATTTATTTGGTTATCCACCAAATTTTAATTTTCCACCTCATTTAAAACGTTTCCCCCCTATTTCCCGACGCCCCGTTTTGAAATTTCCCATTTTTTTATTTTCTGATAATTTTTTAGCTTTCCAGCTCATATATAAATGACTTATCTTTATCTGGACACACACAAACCTACTTTTTGCTTTATATATAAGATATAGATATATATATATAATTTAATCAATTATATATATATAATTTAATCAATTATCTATACAAGATAAAATAAGATAATATTAGATATTACATGTAAGAGGGTGTCTTACCACTTCTTCACTCCCCTCTTTCCACACATCCCACCCACACATGTTTTGCAAGTTAGCATACTACTAGTCTGTCCAAGTTATATTGACGCTAGTAGGGTCTGGATGAAGTTTGAATTTTCATTTGAACCATGGGAGAATGATAACCAATTAGTCTAAAATCACCTCGGTAAATTCTGTCGGCCTTCAAACTCTGAACCCTATGTCACCGTCAAGCTAGACTAAATTAAACTGACATCTTTGTCCAAGTGAAAACCAGCCACGTGTCAATTTATAGTTAAACGCAACCTGGTAGACATAGCAACGTACCAAATTCCTCGGAAAGAATTGTAACCATCTGAATATAATATTTTATCTATCTGATGCTTATAAAGGACAGTTTGAATACCTCAGTAACTAGCTTGAAGATTTGTTTTCTTACGTAAAGTATTTTGTAGCGACATCTCATGGTTTCCCGACATTTTCTCTTGTCATTCATTCCAGGCAACCTCTCCGGTTTAGATTGTTATTAAAACAAGTGTTCAGTTACTGGAGCAAGGAGAAGGGAGGTAGCTGTTATGTAGCTTCCCAGCTTCCAGTACCTCATGGAACAACCAGCACTGGAAGCCACATGAGCTGGTAAGATTCTTATTAAAACAAGTTCTCAGCTGCTGGAGCACTGAGAAGGGGGGTAGCTGTTATGTAGCTTCCCAGCTTCCAGTACCTCATGGAACAACCAGCACTGGAAGCCACATGAGCTGGTAAGGATTGTTATTGCTCCTAAATCTGACCAGGGAGCCAGACTGGAAACATTCAAGACGTCAGCCCTAAGAGGATCAAGTTCCAAAACCGATCAAACACTTTGCATATATATTTATAAAGCAGAATGCGATTGAGTTGGGATTCAGCGGTTGCACGGTCTAAGGCGTCAGTCTTGTAATATACTAGATTGCCAGTGATGGAGATGTTCAAATTTGAATATAGGCCGGCTACATTGGGGATAATTTATTATCCCCTTTCCTTGCTAATAAGCTACCTTTCCCCTAAAATACCTTTCTCCTTCCTATTCCTTGAATGAAGCTGTTAATAATATTTGTGATAAAATGCAATAATCAAGATTTATATACAATATAATGTGGTAGCTTATGTAGTTAATACAACATATGTGTGGGGGAAACAACACATACTGTTGCTAAAGCGATGTTTTAGGTTAAAATGTAATATTTTAAAACCAGTGACACTTGACCAACAAACAGTTGTTGCTAGATGTATTGATCGTGACACCTAACTGGGACTATTTTACTCTGTACTTACTTTGAATATTTAAATAAAACAAACATCATGGTGGAAGAATACATAAAAGTCCCTAGTAATGTCATCACCTGTTGAAAATAGGTCTACAAGTTTGACTGTGCTGTAGGCGCTAGTAGGAGCTCACGGCGTTTCAGTGGCATCTCCTAGCGTCGCCACTCCATGTCATAACGACGTCAGATAAAGAATTCGACAGGAAGGCTGGAGAGCGCCTCCCATTGTTCGCCGGTCAAACTACACCCCCTTCCTGCCCCTGGAGGGCCGTTACCCGCACACAGGGCACCATCATCTCCTGCCCGTGGATCGTTCGCTGCAGCTTATCTCCCAACATTTCCCTCCCACGAGGCTCAGTGGGTTGAGAGACCAACTAAGGGTCTCTAGTTCCATAACCTAGAGCTCAGCTCTAACACCCCTGAGTCAGTGGGTTGAGAGACCAACGAAGGGTCTCTAGTTCCATAACCTGGAGCTCAGCTCTAACACCCTTGACTCAGTGGATTGAGAGACCAACTAAGGGTCTCTAGTTCCATAACGTAGAGCTCAGCTCTAACACCCCTGACTCAGTGGGTTAAGAGACCAACTAAGGGTCTCTAGTTCCATAACCTAGAGCTCAGCTCTAACACCCCTGACTCAGTGGGTTGAGAGACCAACGAAGGGTCCCTAGTTCCATAACCTGGAGCTCAGATCTAACACCCCTGACTCAGTGGGTTGAGAGACCAACGAAGGGTCCCTCGTTCCATAACCTGGAGCTCAGCTCTAACACCCCTGAGTCAGTGGGTTGAGAGACCAACGAAGGGTCCCTAGTTCCATAACCTGGAGCTCAGATCTAACACCCCTGACTCAGTGGGTTGAGAGACCAACGAAGGGTCCCTAGTTCCATAACCTGGAGCTCAGATCTAACACCCCTGACTCAGTGGGTTGAGAGACCAACGAAGGGTCCCTCGTTCCATAACCTGGAGCTCAGCTCTAACACCCCTGAGTCAGTGGGTTGAGAGACCAACGAAGGGTCCCTAGTTCCATAACCTGGAGCTCAGATCTAACACCCCTGACTCAGTGGGTTGAGAGACCAACGAAGGGTCCCTAGTTCCATAACCTGGAGCTCAGATCTAACACCCCTGACTCAGTGGGTTGAGAGACCAACGAAGGGTCCCTCGTTCCATAACCTGGAGCTCAGCTCTAACACCCCTGAGTCAGTGGGTTAAGAGACCAACTAAGGGTCTCTAGTTCCATAACCTGGAGCTCAGCTCTAACACCCCTGAGTCAGTGGGTTAAGAGACCAACTAAGGGTCTCTAGTTCCATAACCTAGAGCTCAGCTCTAACACCCCTGAGTCAGTGGATTGAGAGACCAACTAAGGGTCTCTAGTTCCATAACCTAGAGCTCAGCTCTAACACCCCTGACGCAGTGGGTTAAGAGACCAACTAAGGGTCTCTAGTTCCATAACCTAGAGCTCAGCTCTAACACCCCTGACTCAGTGGGTTAAGAGACCAACTAAGGGTCTCTAGTTCCATAACCTAGAGCTCAGCTCTAACACCCCTGACTCAGTGGGTTAAGAGACCAACTAAGGGTCTCTAGTTCCATAACCTAGAGCTCAGCTCTAACACCCCTGACTCAGTGGGTTAAGAGACCAACTAAGGGTCTCTAGTTCCATAACCTAGAGCTCAGCTCTAACACCCCTGACTCAGTGGGTTAAGAGACCAACTAAGGGTCTCTAGTTCCATAACCTAGAGCTCAGCTCTAACACCCCTGACTCAGTGGGTTAAGAGACCAACTAAGGGTCTCTAGTTCCATAACCTAGAGCTCAGCTCTAACACCCCTGACTCAGTGGGTTAAGAGACCAACTAAGGGTCTCTAGTTCCATAACCTAGAGCTCAGCTCTAACACCCCTGACTCAGTGGGTTAAGAGACCAACTAAGGGTCTCTAGTTCCATAACCTAGAGCTCAGCTCTAACACCCCTGACTCAGTGGGTTAAGAGACCAACTAAGGGTCTCTAGTTCCATAACCTAGAGCTCAGCTCTAACACCCCTGACTCAGTGGGTTAAGAGACCAACTAAGGGTCTCTAGTTCCATAACCTAGAGCTCAGCTCTAACACCCCTGACGCAGTGGGTTGAGAGACCAACGAAGGGTCCCTAGTTCCATAACCTGGAGCTCAGATCTAACACCCCTGACTCAGTGGGTCGAGAGACCAACGAAGGGTCCCTAGTTCCATAACCTGGAGCTCAGATCTAACACAACCTGACTCAGTGGGTTGAGAGACCAACGAAGGGTCCCTAGTTCCATAACCTGGAGCTCAGATCTAACACCCCTGACTCAGTGGGTTGAGAGACCAACGAAGGGTCTCTAGTTCCATAACCTGGAGCTCAGATCTAACACCCCTGACTCAGTGGGTCGAGAGACGAACGAAGGGTCCCTAGTTCCATAACCTGGAGCTCAGATCTAACACCCCTGACTCAGTGGGTTGAGAGACCAACGAAGGGTCCCTCGTTCCATAACCTGGAGCTCAGCTCTAACACCCCTGAGTCAGTGGGTTGAGAGACCAACGAAGGGTCCCTAGTTCCATAACCTGGAGCTCAGATCTAACACCCCTGACTCAGTGGGTTGATGGGCAAACTTAGGTCTCTAGTTCAATCATCCCTGGAGTTCAGCTTTAACACCCGAGGCTCGTTTGATTCCTGGTTCCATCACCCAAATATGTACAGATATATTGTACTCGGGAAATATTTCTCAATGAGTGTGTGTTTAGAAATTCTATGTAAATAACAAGATAAACACTCAATATCTATGTATGTATCCGTCTTGTACAACTAAAGTTCCCTACCAAGGACGAAACTCCAGTTACAGCCAGTAACTACTTAACAACCAAGCAATTACTTTCAAGATATAAGCTGCTGTGATGATTGGTGGAGCGTTGTAAGGTTATATCAATGTTCTTGTCCACACTCCACGACAAGGTTACATATCTATGGGAGGAGGGGGAGGACAGGTTTGAATCAAAAGCTGCCTTTTTAAAATATCTTATTATTAACTTTCTTCTAAATCATGATTATTTGCAGATTTTTAATACCATTTTATCATTTTAAAATCTAACAATAAATACAAAATTTAACCTTTTTATTTTTAAACTACGTATTTAACAGATGCGCTGTAGTTTTATTTAACTTACTAGAGAACATTTTGTTTGGGCAACGTCCCTTCAAACATTGAAAGAAAACAATCTTAGTTATCAATGTCTACAATTTTTCCTGTTTGTTGTAGCTCAAATTACATTACATAGAGCATTTCAAGACTTTAGGGCATTCATATGTGTCTGATGATGTCGATACAGAAGGCGTGAGGTTTGTAGCTGTATATATTTGCCCCACCGTGTGTCACGTGGAGTAACACCAGGCTGTAAAGTACACATGGAATCAAGTACCGCGGTTAGAGTGCCTCCAGCCATTTCAACAAACAATGGCGCCGCTGCAGTATCGAATAATCTATAACCACTCGCCGGCAGTCATAGACTATTGAATTTCTGTCAGAGGTAAAGAGCCTGTCACCAGTTGACTTGACAGCCGGGATATTATTATCATAACTTCGAGTAGAACAGATCACAAGCACTGAAGTAATATTTAGAATAGTGTTTTCATAATGTAGAGTAATACAGGACCATTAGCACTAATGTAACATCCGGCATATTGTTATCCTTACGTCTAGTCAAACAGGACCATTAGCACTAATGTCAGATCCGGCATAATCAAACAGGACCATTAGCACTAATGTAACATTCGGCATATTGTTATCCTTACATCTAGTCAAACAGGACCACTAACACTAATGTAAGATCCAGCATATTGTTATCCTTACATCTAGTCAAACAGGACCATTAACATTAATGTAACATTCGGCATATTGTTATCCTTACGTCTAGTCAAACAGGACCATTAGCACTAATGTCAGATCCGGCATATTGTTATCCTTACATCTAGTCAAACAGGACCATTAGCACTAATGTAACATTCGGCATATTGTTATCCTTACATCTAGTCAAACAGGACCACTAACACTAATGTAACATTCGGCATATTGTTATCCTTACATCTAGTCAAACAGGACCATTAGCACTAATGTAGCATTCGGCATATTGTTATCCTTACATCTAGTCAAACAGGACCACTAACACTAATGTAAGATCCAGCATATTGTTATCCTTACGGCTAGTCAAACAGGACCACTAACACTAATGTAACATCCGTAGCTATCATTACATCAATTAATACAAGAACACTAGCACTGGCGTATATTTATGAATAATAAACGGGAAGTATTTTTTTCTATTATTTGTATGATCAAATGGTTGAAATAATAAACATTATTTTATTCCCAACCAATTAGTATGGCTGCGATTCTAATACAAACTCAGCTTGACAAAGCCGTACATAATGGAATATTCTTAGTATTTCCACTTCAAAGTATAAAAAGTGCTCCACGATATCTTTGTGAAGGTGTGTCAGATATTAAACTTAAAGTTTGCATGAATGTTCCTTTTATGCCCTACGCAAGAGTACACGACATGATTCTGCGAAATTTCTATGAAATTCTGTGAAACTTTCAAAATTCACTGACTTGTCTCTTTAACCAGCGGACATAAGGACTTAAAATTTAAAATGAAGTTTTTCTTCCCCTAGAATTGAGTACGACCTTTTTGAGGGTTTTAACAAAAATAATTTCCAATGGCGTTGAGAGGGACTGAAAGGGGTGGGAAACCTCACGCCTTCCGAACTCAACGAAATTTTATATCTGGGGGTTTATACGGGTCGCAGATTACGAATATGACATTAATTTGTGTACGAAACACATACGATAGCTCCCAAGGTGCGTTGGAGAAACAGGGGGGAGGGGGTCAAAAATTTCCAAAATCGATATAAATAACTATTTATCAATGTGGTAGAAAATTCAAATTTGGCAAGCAGCTAAATAGACAACTCCAAATAATTATGTATAAAAGACTAAACATTTTAAATTTTAAGTCTGACTCCAGAAAATTGGGTTCCTGTGGCTTCGTGGTCAGGGTAGAAAGGTAAGTGTAAAGTCTACTCTGGTTACATTCTGCCTGTTACAGTGGCTGAGTGGTCATGGAAGCATATTGCAGATCTAGAGCACAATTCTTTGAGCTCAGGTCTCCTACAAGAATATAGTGCTTGTCCGATACTATTGTTTTTATTTATGTTTCCTAGATGATATAAAAGTTATTGAATAATACTCTTAAAATTGAAATATAACACAAAGACACGAGAATATAACCCGGGACCTTTAGCTCAGTACACCACTGCTCCAATCACTGAGCCATCCAGGAGTCATCCCATTCAAGAGTAAATCTTCATTCATATTTTAAAGCGGAGTCTGTGATGGACGTGTGGAAATCGTCTAGCTACAAATGAGTGATCAATTATTATGACGAGATATCAGATAAAGCAGCCACCTTTGACTTGGGAGGGCTTTATCCTACCAAATGTACGTACAATGACAACTGTATGAATGTATATATATCATGTTACATATCTTAACATTGAAAAATAACACCTAGACATGGAAATCAAAACCAATTTTAGTAATATTATATTTAGATGCAGTTATAACCGTAATTCGTAAATATAGTAGCTTAGTTATTTAATCCATTAATATTGGATAATGTTTTAGTAGTTAATGTCAAGGTTTATTCATTTCAAACATACGTTTGATCTGCCAGAGAAGGCTCAGAAATATAGTTAAGAGGGAATGTACGTAGAGAGGAGTTGGAGAACCCACAATGATAAGTCACATGGGAAAGTTACGCTTTCTTTACCAGAGCATCTGACCAAGATTCTAAGATAAATAACCTCCCTTTCACAGGCAATCTAGTTATAGGGTTTTCTGATCGCACTCTGGCAGTATAACAACCTGAGCAAGTAGGTCCTTAGCTTAGTCCTTTTACCCGTTAAGCTACCTTAGGTATGTTATTTGTTTAATTCCAAGCCCTAAATTAGTTTACTCCCTTTAGTTCTCCCCCACCCCTCAAGACAGCAGCAAAAGTAGAATAATACGCTAAGAAAAGTGAAATGATGGCTTGCCCCTTCATCTCCGTTACTTACTCCACGACTCACCCCACCCCCCTCTCACCAACAACATCAAACAAAAACCACCTCCCCCTTTTTTTATGTCCCAGTTTTTCTTTGCGACTTCTCCGCGAGTTTATTCCGCCATCTTGTGTCCCCCAGCCCCACCATTAATTTAATTCCACAAATGAAGAGTGTATTCTTCACCGCGGGACAGCTCGACCTTTTACTTGGCCTTTATGTTGCGCGCCGCAGATACTGAAATCCTTTGTTTTTCTTGGGCGAAGAAGAAGACGGGGTGGGGGTCAGGGGAGGTTGTCCCTCATAGAAGAACTTGGCAATTTGTTGTTCCGTAGTAATCAGATTCCTCAGCGCAAGACTGGGTGCGAGTAAGGACATTCTTCACTCTTATTAAAGTTGTGCTTTACTCGGACATATGGTCATGATGGAAAGGTAATGCTCAATGACGTAAGTCAGAACGTTGTATAGCTAGCTTCTTTCTTTTTATGTAAAAAAAAAAACCTCCTCTAACCTAGCAGTATTGTGGCTTTTTGAGCCCAACCAAACCGTCAGTGACAAATAGATATTTGACAAGTTGAGACGGTCTCTTTCTCTGAAACACTAGGATCACTCCTGAAAGTGCTGGAGTCTTACTAGGACTGTGTATACCTACACTGTGTAACAGACACACTAGATATTTGACAAGTTGAGACGGTCTCTTTTTTCTAAAACCCTAGGATCACTCCTGAAAGTGCTGGAGTCTTACTAAGACTGTGTATATCTACACTGTGTAACAGACACACTAGATATTTGACAAGTTGAGACGGTCTCTTTCTCTAAAACCCTAGGATCACTCCTGAAAGTGCTGGAGTCTTACTAGGACTCTGAGTATATCTACACTGTGTAACAGACACACTAGATATTTGACAAGTTGAGACGGTCTCGTTCTCTAAAACCCTAGGATCACTCCTGAAAGTGCTGGAGTCTTACTAGGACTGTGTATATCTACACTGTGTAACAGACATACTAGATATTTGACAAGTTGAGACGGTCTCTTTCTCTAAAAACCCTAGGATCACTCCTGAAAGTGCTGGAGTCTTACTAGGACTGTGTATATCTACACTGTGTAACAGACACCCTAGATATTTGACAAGTTGAGACTGTCTCTTTCTCTGAAACACTAGGATCACTCCTGAAAGTGCTGGAGTCTTACTAGGACTGTGTATATCTACACTGTGTAACAGATACACTAGATATTTGACAAGTTGAGACGGTCTCTTTCTCTGAAACACTAGGATCACTCCTGAAAGTGCTGGAGTCTTACTAGGACTGTGTATATCTACACTGTGTAACAGACACACTAGATATTTGACAAGTTGATCCCCTCCACCTCTCCACAAAACCGCTTACAGCGACTGTAGCACCGTTACAAATGGACCATTGAATGACTTTTGGACGGATTAACGATGCAAGACGCTTGAAGTGTCTATATTGAGCTAGTGTCGATATTTTTACGTTATCCTTTTGCTCGTGGTATGTGTCTTACTACCCATCCAGGTGACTCACATATTTATGGTAATTAAATAGGGATGATGAAGATAGAATTTAGAGAAAATCTATCCACATTCGAAATGAATGAGTGTGGGAAAATATTTGCGAAAAACACCTAGATCCACCCTTCTGGGATTCAAGCCTTCACCTGATCACCTGAAAACCTGATCAGATGGTATTTAGTATATATTACCACTGATGCGCGGAATAATTTTAATACATTATTTGTTAATTAGAAGCATAATAGTGTATACACCGAAACAGTGTTAATGTGTTATCACTGTATACATATTATCCTAGTAAGAATATTCTATTGCTATTATTAGGATTAAATTGACCTATTATTAAATTGAAACTTTACATGGGTATATACATGGCTACTATGTCGACGTACTCAACTTGTCCAATACGCAGCAGCCAGAACACTTGCTCAAGGAAAATCGAGGGGTGTCTTTTACGATAACCCCCTCAGGAGAGGGTGAGTGGGGGGTTGGCCCCGGGAGATCACAAGTTGCTCTCTCCCTGCCAGTCGATATATGCAGGCACGCCACTGTGGTCCAAACAGCAGGAGATAAGGTGGACACTGCTAACAGAAGGAAAAACCGCAACTCCACAGACCTTCTTGGCTCTATGGTGGGTTGTAAAGAATAAAATAAAAATATTAAGATTTATTTACACAGTTAAGTATTTGTACAAACTTTAATACGGTTATGTAGGCTTAGAACGATACAGCCAGACATTAGGTAGTTTTTTCCGACTCTTGGAATAGTCAGATTTGTATTAATAATGTATTACGCTAAATATGTATAATTCAATAAGAAAATATTTATTATGCATAATATATTGATTATATAAGGGAATCAAGTTCATTTAGGTAATTTTAAGTTTATATCTGTTTAGTTGTAATATATATAGCGGAAGATAAGTACCACCGAGCTTTGGCGACTTTTGATTGGTCGTGGGAATGTGGCCGTGAGTCACAGTAAAGGAATGTAAAATTGTGGAATAGCGGTAAAAAAAACCAACCAATGGCAACCTATGGCAAGGGTAAAACCTCAGATAGTGTAACTGAGAAGATATACGAGTGAGGGGGTGACGCTCGTCACTAGGTATGTACCATTGCTAAGGTTAAATTAATTATTGTATTGAGCTGAAATTTAGTATAGCTAGATATTCGTATGAGGTGTACACAATTAAATATTTACTATATTATTATTATTATTATTAATAACAATAATATTGAAATTATTTTCATTATAATATAAATAAATTATAACATATAATTTATATTATAATAAATAATATAAATAAATTATAACATATAATTTATATTATAATAAATAATATAAATACATTATAATATATAATTTACATTATAATATATAATATATCTAAATTAAAACATATTTTAGTAATATTAATAATAAGAATAATACTATTAATATAAATATTTCATTGTGTACACCTCATAAGAATGTCTATAGTTATAGTAAATTTCAACCACCTAAAATAATTACTTTACCTTAAAAATGGTACATAGAAAGTATAAAATAGTTAATTTGACCCTTAATAACACGTGAGCTGTAATGATTTGAATGAATCTCACATTTTTTTAAACTCTGAATGATCTTAATATATTAACATACGTCGTATTACTAAACAATCGATACTAAAACGTGTAAGATTTCTTTTGATCCACGCTAATAATAAATTGATCACGTTCATATTAATATTAAATACAATCGGTATTGTGGACATACCCTTCTATTGAGATCCAAATTAAGGTGCGACGTAACACTATGAAGGGAACAAACTAAATTCAAATGGGGCTCGACCCCGGAACGGGTAGATCAGTGGACATACTAATGTCAGTGGACTGACTAATGTGAAGTCTCTGACTCAAGGAAAAATTGACCCACTTCAGTGGCCGAATGGTCTAAGCCATCACGCGTGTGTTAGACTGGCCTGCTAATGATGGGAAGATCGGGGTTCGTATACTGGTCGGATCTACCAAGGGTGGTTTCCCCTAAATGTTTTTCCACTCTCGTTCCAAGCAAATGCCAGTAGATTACCGCTAAAATACTTCCTTCTTCATCCCAACCCAATTTGAGTAATTATCATTTGTACGTATACCTGAACAGGTTGTAAGACGCGGTGATTAAAAAAAAGTGTATAAAGTGTGATGCTTTATTCTGTCCTAAGAACAGCGAGTTTGTAAGTCGCTTCTGTTCAACACGTGTCTCTCTTCTTGGTAGAAGGGAAGTGTTGAGTCATTTTTATCGTGACAGGTCAAGTGGTCAGGCCGTCGTACCGCTTGAGGCATGCTGCACTATTGATCCAGCAACAGAAAAAAAACTCAACCTCGAGGTAATTATCATCACTGTTGTGACAAATTGGTTGATTTGACTGGATTAGGAGGTAATTAATATTCCTCTCTGCCAGGGGTGATTCCTACGGGGAGGTTGTAATGGTATTGTATACAGGACCTGCGCAAGTGGGGATGCATCTTTACAGGGTGAAAAATTCGGG
>CABEEJ010000446.1:157106-168571 GCA_901482245.1 Timema douglasi
GGGGGGGGGGGGGGTATGATGTAAAATATCAATTATGTTTGCCAGGGAAAAATTATCTCCAGGAATAGAATCAGAATCGGCATTCTGAAGTAACGAGTACTTCATACTTGAAGTGTCAGAGGGTTTGGCCATTACAGTCCAGCTATATACGGTTTTTGTGATATTTCCAAGAAAACATAATAATTATTATTCTTTGCTTCCCCTCACCACCCCTTCACCCTGCCATCCCTATTGTCATTGAAGCTAATGGCCTCTTGTTTCAGGTCCTTGTTCTCAGACAGCTCTTGCTCTTGACTGTTATAGTATATTCTCCCCTGAGTGGACTTGATGTGTTCTTCCCCCAGTTACTTCTGGCTCTTAGACTGTCACGGTAGAATTTCCCCTTATGGACATAATGTGTTATTGCTTCCAAACAACTTTGTATCTTAGATTGTTTAGTGAAATCTCCTCTGTGTGGATCTTAGACTGCTATATTAAAATTTCCCCTGTTTGGATATGATGTGTTCTTTCTCCGAAATAGCTATTGCTCACATATATGCAACTTTCTTACAAGTAAATGGAAGAAAAGTTCTAGGGGAAACTTACAAAATTCCTACTTTTCAAAAGAATCTAGTGTTGAAGAGAGGATAGGGGGGGAAGAGATGGTTGGGAGAAGGGAGGGAAGGACTATAAAACTCAAATCTGGGAAGAGAGGAATAAACTCAAGTTTCACGGCAATCTTTTTTTATTTCTTCTTAGAAACGAATTTGTGAAAGTTTGAGCCAATGTAAAAAAGAAAGATGAATCCCCTGAAATGCACGTGTTCCAGACCTAAAATACCGATAAGTTTGTGTTTTATGTCAGGTAGAGCCCATGTAGGGTACTGGAATATAAAACAAAGTAGTCCTTTTTCAAAACTAGTTTGAAAAAAAAAAACATCTAATAATTTATACGTGGGCTTCAAAGATATTAATCTAAATATACTTTTAGTGACCAAAGATTTATATAACGATTCTTATTGACTATTTAAAGAACACTATATAACATAGGTACACAACCTACAAACTAGCTTAACCTAAAACAATAATTTCCAATACCAGCAACTGAATAGCAAGCTTCCTTAATAGGACGGCCCTGACACAAATACTGGAGGGATTTGTTTCTGACACATACACTCCTTGTTTTGTATAACACTATCTACATCTGGTGATGAGACTACAGTACATCCAGCAAGTGGATGTTACATGAGAACAAACTCTAGGTAGAGAGTGAATGGACGTGTGATTTGTGTCTGATGGTAGCGGTCATTGTTACCGTGACCTAATTAAGTTGTAAAACTACAACCTGGAGCGACGTCACAAGTGTTAGTAACAATGGTCCGGCCTGGTTCTGGGAATAATCCATCGCGGCGCACAATAAACCTGGTTGAAGGCTTCTAATTGGATCTCGAGATGTCAACAAAATGAGCGCCTTTGTTCCAGGTAGGGAGAAAGGAATTTACTAGTCGACGTCGGGACAATAGGTCACCGTGTGCGTCGGCTGCATTTTGTCCGAACAGTGACTGAGACAATACAAGGAGGGCTTGAATAGACTTTCCCTGTGGACAAATTCAATACTCCGTCCTTTCAGCTCTCATCCGTATCCCACTTTTCCTACGAATGGACAAATCTGACATGACATGTAAAACAATCCCCAGATAGCAATTTTAAACAAAAACGATGGAGTAATTTTAGAAACATTTCCAACCAGTCATTAATAAATGCTCTACCATTAAATTAATTCCTTCTTCTCTCTAAAAATTAACAACAAACAAAAAAACCGTATACCGTATTAATTGTTATGTCAAACACTATCCAAATATCTATTTTAAACAACATCGTTAAAGCTATTAAAAAATTGAGTTTTCAAAAATCAGGCATTAATAAAATACTCTTTAAGAATCGAATAGCAAAAGCTATTATTTATGCTTTTATTGAGGATTATTCCATCTAGATATCATATTCTGAAAATTGAAAAATGAAACCTGGACATGGGAATCGAACCCAAGACCTTTGGCTTAGCACGCCAATGCTCCAACCACAGCTATCCACGAATCGTCCCATATTAACGGTCATTTTTCACCCATATTTTAAGGCAGAGTCTATGATGGCCTTGAGGAAATCGTCGGCTACAAATGGCTGCGTTATCTGATAGCTCGTGATCTTAATAAAATCACACATTAGTAGCAGACGATTTCCGCACGTCCATCATAGACTCTGCCTTAAAATATGAGTGAAGAATGACCATGGTTACGGGACGATTCCTGTATAGCTCAGTGGTAAGAGCATTGGCGTACTAAGCTAAAGGTCCCGGGTTTGATTCCAGTTTCCAGGTGCCATTTTTCAATTTTCAGAATAAAATACTCTTATTTAAGAGATAGAATCATCACACAAACACTCCGAGGTAATACCAAATAATATCTAATTATCATGTTTGTAACAAAAGTGATTACATTGTTTCGGCTGTGGTCCCAGGTACGGGCGGAGAAACATACATTAGAACAAACAGATTTGCAAGACCTACTTTTTTTGGGCTTATGGACACAAAAGCATGTCAATATTCATCATAATCTCGAAGCTGAACATTTTTCCTTTTTACAATATTTTCTTTACATGAGAAAGTAAAAATATAAAGGATGACTTTTCTGAAATGTCGACTGCCTTCTCATTCTGCAGAAACGTTAAACTTATTTGTAAAAATATCATCGTTCTATTTCAATAATTATTTACATAACAGCTGTGACATATTTAATGCTGTATATCTTGATAGAGGTCTGATCATCTCACACAATACTGGAATTATAAGAAATGTGTCTTGTTTAGAAATGCTCTTTTTCGCTGGCAAACCCTTGGTGTCTTGGGCCTATGTGCATTCAAATGATAAATAAAGCATTCTTTGTCTTTAATATATAATATTTTGCCTCGCTTTATCCAAATATAATGACCCTGGATAATACATAACCAAAACGGGTTGAGTATGGCTCTATTCAATATTGAGATTTGAAAGAATAACCACTTCCCATGAATACACAACTAACGTTTGAAAAGGGCTGAGGTATTTTTGTTTGCAAGGTCAATGTGTATCCTAGACCGCCTGCCCAATATTCATATAAAAGTGACGTCACGCGAGTAGATAAGTCCAAAGGGAGAAGGCATGAATATCACACATACACACACACGTCAACTGAGAAGGATGCATTAATCATCCCTAGATACATAGCCCGTTCCATGGTCCACCCCATATGATTAATCGCGCGTTGAACGCTCTGCTGACGGGAATTATCTGCCTTCGTTCATTTCACTTCCTCTGGGAGTTTTTTCCCTTGCTCTCCTCTCCAACTTATTATTTTCTTTACCACTACCACGACTCTCTAAGTCTCTCCTAAGCATCGGTGCGTTCTAGGAACCTCCATCCTCCTTCTCTCGGTTGATGCGCGGTTGACTGTGCTCCAGTGAAAGACCCGGTAGTAATTGACGGGTGTAAAGCCAAGAAAAGAGCCCCCTCCCTTGACGTGTTTTCTGATATTTCTTGATAGATTATGTTCCTCGGTTGGGTTCATCGAGTGGAAATACGACGTGGAAGGAGATTTGTGAATGGTCACACATTTCTGGGTTCGACAACATCCGCCTCTTGAGTGGAGATCTTTACTTGAGAGGTTTTTCTGCGACTGATGTAAGAATTTGATTGTTATTACGACGAGGGCTGGGCTTACAATGGTGTAATCCACCCATCTCTGAACCACGTTCCTAGAGTGATCCTTTTATGTAACTTTGTACTGTTACTTAACACTTTTATTTTGTGCTGTTGCTTCACACTGTTATTTTGTAACGTTGCTTAACACTGTTATTTTGTAATGTTGCTTTACACTGTTATTTTGTAACGTTGCTTCACACTGTTAATTTGTAATGTTACTTAACACTGTTATTTTGTAACGTTGCTTCACACTGTTATTTTGTAATGTTACTTAACACTGTTATTTTGTAACGTTGCTTCACACTGTTATTTTGTAACGTTGATTCACACTTTTATTTTGTAACGTTGCTTCACACTGTTATTTTGTGCTGTTGCTTTACACTGTTATTTTGTAACGTTGCTTCACACTGTTATTTTGTAATGTTACTTAACACTGTTATTTTGTCACGTTGCTTCACACTGTTATTTTGTAACGTTGACTCACACTTTTATTTTGTAACGTTGCTTCACACTGTTATTTTGTAGTGTTACTTAACACGGTTATTTTGTAACGTTGCTTCACACTATTATTTTGTAACGTTGCTTCACACTGTTATTTTATAATGTTGCTTCCCACTATTATTTTATAATGTTGCCTTACACCTATGTAATACTCTTAGTGTAAAATATATCTTAGAAACTTCTGTCTATATTAAATCTTGTTTGTATATTATTTCGGCTCACATTGTTTCGCAGCTGGGAAGGGGTTCTGTAGAGTGTGGCATGCAAGAAAAGAACTCTGGAAGGTATGTGAAAATAATTTTCCCGGCAAAATTAGTGGGCCCTTTTGCTCTCGCTCATAGAAATTCTCGTGTGCTTATATAATCAGTCGGTTTAAAAAGTGCACGTTAAATACCTCAAATAAATGGAAAAAAGTGAAGGGGCCCTAGTCACGAGGGACCACGCTAGTAAGCAGATGATGATCAAACGTTATGTTTAAACAATCTGAGTTTACAGGAGTTGAACCAAAATATTTCAGAGACTAGTGGACATCATTTTGACGCAAGGCCTCAATTGTTACGCCCATGGAGAGGCCTATTGTGCGAGTAACGTGAGGACTCTCAGCCAACTAGAGAGGGGTTCTCCTCCTCTCACCAGGTCTTCCTACTCATTTAAGCTATCCACATTTAATTACAATGGATTAAAATGGAGTAAGATAGAATCTAGAGAAGATGTACCAACATTTTCATGGTGGGAGAGTGGGAATATTATAGGAAAAAAATCGTCTCATTCCACAAGGTCGAGATTTAAACATTGGGAGGACAGTTTTGTACTATAAATGTATTAAACTATTGGGGATTATAATATTTTTTTGCTAATTATGTGTATATTAGTTGTGTGAGGAGTATTATGGTTGGTTTAAGTACACAGTACATTTACCACCTGAGTTTACTTGGATGACAGCTCATTAATTTACTAAAAATAGTCCCTAATATATCCATACGCCAACAGCTGACATCTGTCACTTTGGATAGTTGTAATTAAAACAGATGGTAATGTATGAATGTGATAGTTAACCACAGTAATTTAGGCCAATATTATTTATATTTATTTGAGGTCGGGCATAAAGCTTTTTAATAGTTTTATTCCTTCTAAAAAAAATATTCACAGCCCTTCCACAAAAGTTATATATATATATATATATATACATATACATAGATCCAAAATGGCAACCGACGAATTTAAATCACGTGATTGAATATGACGGAAACAAGTTCTCTACAATGATGCACCCACGCAATGAATAAAAATATTTTATTCAGGTAAATATTTAAATATACGATAAACTAATCATAAAATAATTTATTATCTATAAAAAATGACAAGTATTTTCTCTTTTCCAAGAAAATACGATGCCTATATTAAAAGGTATTAATGTATGCACTATATTACACATCATAGATAACATTCTAAAACGAAGAATAAGTAATTTTAATTATGTTTAAAATATTTTTTCAGATTGGGTAAAAAGAAATGATTAAAAGTGATGAAATAATATTAGAAAAGTTTACGTTATTTTAAATATAAAATATAATACGTATTATTAAAAAAACTTAACGTCTATAACAAAACAGTGATCTTTTACAAGTGTTGGCAACCCAAAACCTAAACATATGCTTTTTGAACTGTCATCCAGGTAAAAACCTTCATGAACAGACTCCACATGAAGTTAGACCTTTATAATTATTATATGGTTTGTAAGGTGAATGGCGGTTTGCTTTGGTGATTCTTGATAAACGGTAGAGAAAACAGTAGAAATGTGCCAGTAATGGACAACCACTCAATGGCAACGGGGGTTACCGGGTAAAATAAACACAGGTGATGGGACCTATGAGATGGACCAGAGTGTGGGGGAAGAGGGGAAGGGGTAGGACGCTCAACACATGGTTGGGAACAGTGGTAGGGCGAAGATGTATTTTGTTGGACAAGTCGTATATAACTACTTAAATCAGTGCAATATTTGCCAAGGGTGTCCTGTAGTTTAATAACGACTTTTAGTCGGTGACCTGGTGGTCTAGAGGTAAGATGTCGGACTTCTGTGCTGGGGTCCGGGGTTCAATCCTCGGTCTCGGTACAGATTTATCTGATTACCAAACCGATCCTTCACCTCTGACAAGAAGTGTATTAATCACAACTTGTGAATGTGGGGAATGCCAAGCCTCCATCGTGGTTCGGATTCCACGTTAAACTGTATGTCCTCCATTTCATCTTACAATCACCCTACCATTACATATTAGCTTAAGTGCGTATAACCCGAACGGGTAGTAAGACGCGATGCTAATAATAATAATAATAATAATAATAACTCCTTTTAAAATGAGGAGAAAAAGTTAGCATTAAATTATAGGGTACTCCTACCAGATATTCAAAAACTGTTGATATTACTATGTGGAGACATATTTTATTTATTTTGGCCAAAAAATTTGTTTTCCATAAAAACTGTAAAAACACCGCCCTTTGCTCGCGTCCTCTGCACTTAGCGGTTGATAACTTTAGCTACCCTTACTTTCCTGGCTAGGCAAAAAAAAAATCGAATTTAGGAGGAAAAATTGCCACCAGTTGTAATGATATGGAATTATACATATCAATAATTTATTATTCAAATCTATATTCAAAATTACGATATTTAATATTCGAGCGGGTAGTAAGATTTATTTGTGTTGAACTGTCGAGTTGCAAGCTGTGGCGAAATCCTTCTACGTTTCTGTTTAAAAAGACAACGCACTTTCTGTGGAAAGAGACGCACCTGGATGACCTCACCCCTTTTCTTGTGGGAAGCTTCGAGAAGGAACTGTCGCTTGATATACCCCTTCAAATGCGCACATCTACTCACTACTGGCGATCCTTCTTTCTTGACAAGAACACGTGTAGCTAAGATTCATTTAACGCTATAGTCAGGCTTTTTATCAAAATATAAAATGCGTGTGATATCTAGCTAAAAGTAAACAGTTCATTCATTTAAAATAAAATAAAAGACTATAAAATTAAAAGAAACACCAGAACTTTTAATTTATAAAATAATACAATTTATTATCACAATAATGTCACCCTAACGATGGCATATAGACATTTATTATCAGGCTAGCGTTTTAAATATTACACAGTAAAAATAATGAAGTCCATCCTGGATAGGAATGGGCTCACCGCTTAAGTTTCTGTTGTAGTCACACGAATATCCAAGTGTGTCCAAACCACACGCTTGCACTCCCGTAAAATTAAGTATTATTTAGGCGAATGTAAAGAGAAAAAAAAAATCTCAAAAATTACTTTTCTCATCTTTACTTTTATCTGCAACTAATTAACAAGCAATAATAGTTTAGAATATGTGGAAACTGTCTTGGATGGAGACGGACTCAAAATCAGGACGTACTTTCACCTCCATGTCTCAAAGAAAAAAAATCCCTAAGCAAAACCTAACCCCCACCCGGCTACCTCTCTCCAAAACCCCCCGGAAACATCACTAAGCACCTCCCCTTAAGGCGGCAAGTTTCCCCAAAAAAGTTTACACTACAGATTTTAGGCCTAGAAAAACTACAACTAAAACATTGTGTGACGTTTAAAATTAATAGACAGATTTCCCATTAATACATACAAAAAAAGAAATCATAATTAACGTTTTAGACGGTACCAGGTGGACTACAAAACTACTCTAATTATTTTATTACTAGTGCTATAACTAGATAATTTTGAAATCCGTCAAAAAGACGGAGATGCCTACTTTCCCTCTCCCTCTTTCCGGCAGCGCGAACCTGCATTCCGTAAACGGGTAAACGAAGCGCGTTCTCACATGCTCAAATTGGCTTCCTGAGAAACCTCTGAAATAATTAGAAGAAAAATAGTAAAAGCGACAAGTAAAGAAATAAACGAAATACAACAAGGTAAGAATATTAAATAGAGCAAAAATAAAAATATAAAACTTTAAATAGTTTTTTGTTTGCTTATAAGCCAGGAAACCATTTTAAACAATAATTACACATTGTACTATTAATTGCCGGCTAAGTGTGCTCTGTCTTCCAACCATGACACTCTAAACAGATATACTTAAAAAATATACTAAAAAAAATAAATACAAACTGACCATACTAAATAAAAGTGGTCAGAAAAATAAAAATACAGTGTATTATTAAATTGATTATATTATCATTGGTGCCCAATAGTTTTTAATATAAAAATTACATAGCCCATATGCTAACATTAAAACTAATGAACCTCTCAAACCTCAATATGTTACCATTAATAAATCCCCTGAACAATTGTCAAATTACTGAATTACAATCACTTAAGAGTAATAAATTAATGATTTTAAATTTACTTTAGGTTAGATAAAACGCCTTTAATTGTTTGATCTGTAATAATTACATCTACAGTGGATTCAGGTTAATTGGGACACATTGGGCTAGGTCACTCTAGCCCAATCAAGCAGCTGCCCCAACTAAACGAAAATACTGTAACTAAAGCGAAAAGCAAACTAAATGTACATATGTAAAATTAATATACAGTACATACTTGTATATCTCAAGATAGGGTTTCACATGAATTCAGAGTTATTTCTTTGAAAAAATTATCAAGTGCACCCTGACGTGTTTTCTTTATGGACTGCACCTGAACAAAGCCGGCGCAGGTATCTAGTGCTGATAAAGGGCTTTCTTCGTGGCCCTCCTGCATGAAGTAGCATCTCAATTCAGCGATATATTTCCTGGTATCTTGGTTACTCACGTGCTTAGATGTTTCATTGTCATTATTTTCTTGTTCTTCTGTTGTCTCTGAGTGTTTTGCAGCAATTTCTTCAATACTTGTATCCTCACAATCTTTATTTTCATCATGGCATTAAAGGTTATCATCAATGCTTAAAAATTATTCACAGTTTTTGAACGTGTTGCAGTTCTAGAGACATTTCATTGTCTGTACATATAACTGCATCTGAATGACGATCAGTCATGAAACCACACTTAGCAAAACAATTTTGAATTGTTTTGTTGCTTATTTCTCGCCAGCTATTGGCGATAAATTGTACAGATTTTAACAGTGAAACATTTACACTAACTCCTATTGCTTTTGAAGATGATGGCAGCAGATTTTCCTCAATATCTTCAAGGATGTGATTAACCAGCTTTCCACGATAATACGTCTTCAATTTTTTTTAATTCCTGCGTCCATAGGCTGTATCAAGGATGTGGTCCTAGGGGGTAAAAATGTCAGTTCAATATTTTTTAAACCATCTACAAGAGGGTGTGTCGTACAGTTGTCCAACATCAACAGAATTTATCTGTCTTACGTTGCAGTTCCACGTCCCAGTTCATTAGCCATTGCGTAAAAATATATTTGGTCATCCACGCCTTCTTATTTGCATAATATGAAACTGGTAAACTGCCTATTGTAAGCCTCTTGAAACAACAAGGGTCAGCACTTTTACCAATAACAAAATGTTTGAGCTGATAACTTCCTGACATGTTTGAGCAGCACAACACAGTTACACGATCCAACGCTTTCTTTGAACCGGATAGTGCTATGTGTTTATAGCGCAAGGAACCATCCGGTGTAGCACGATAATAAAGGCCTGTTTCATCGGCGTTGTAAATGTCATCCACACTAAATTTTTTAAAGCAGCTCTGGTAGTTTTTAAGATCTCCACTGGTTAGAGCTTGTAGCATCAGCACTGATCTTCCCGCCGTGTGCTTTTTTTTGTAACTAATGTCATGTCTGCACCTCTATCGAGACAACCAACCATTCGTTGCTTCGAAATTTACATGACCTAACTTTTTGGCCAACTCTTCTGACCTGGTTTTTAGCATAGGGACATTCACACGCACACCTCGTTTAGTTACAATGGAAAACCATTGATTTAAAGCATCCTCAACGTCTAGGGGTAGTTGAATTTCAATTAAATTAAGAGCCAAAATCTGTATTGTAATGTTTAAAAGGAAATTCATATTGTAACTGTAAAAGTAAAGTCCAAATGTGGAAAAACGGACCGGATTTAAAGTGTGTAAGATACCGGGCCTGTAAACACAGGATAAAAAATAATCATCAACGTTTGGATCTTTGCCTTGCCTGTTTCTCTTATGAGAGTCTCTATTTAAACCCACGTGCAATGTCCACTCCTCTCTAAGTTTTTCTTGTTGCTGTAACAGTCGTAAAATTGTAGATTTCGGCACCTTAATTATCTCCGCTAGCGGACGATGACTGATGTTAGGAAGTTGACTTTTTATTTGGTCAAGAATAGCGATTTTTTCGGAGAGTGTTAAATATTTACGTGGAATCTTGACAGAATCGTTAAATGTACTGAAAAAACTAGCTAGGTGCACTGTTCGTTACAGTTTCTAATGTATGTTAATCCATACAATGAACAACTATACACGACGCATAACTTATGTGACACCTTTGAGGTTCGGGGAAGCTTGCCATAAATAATAGCCAAGGAGTCACAATAAAAAACAATTTTTTAATTATTTGTTTATACAGGCCAATATTGAAGTAAAGGCAGTACAACATAATTACAAGTAAAATAGTTTCGAGAGGACCAATTTAACGTCTGGTATTATTAACCAGAACATGTCGAGCGATTTTACCGTGATTACAATAAACTTACAAGAATATTTATATATAGCACCAAAAAACATAGGCGGCTGAGAATTAGAGCCCAGAATATATATATTGAAAGATGCGGTAGAGGACCACTCATACAAACTCCTGGTAAACTATTCCCATATACACGGCAGAAGGCCGCGCGCCAAAAGTATACCATAGCCTACGTTAAATCATCGAGGAAAGATTTTACTATAATCATATTAAACTCGGCCCCAAAGAAAATAGGTTCAAAATCACCCATAGCAAATGTCATAAGGAATTTATAAGCAAATTTTAATAAGTATCAGGTATATATCTACAATAACAAACGTCGACAGAGCGAATTCACAAAATAACAGAATAGGATATAAATATATATATATAAATGTATCATTAAATGCCGTAAAAGAATATTCCAACTCAAAAGACAGGAATAACGTAAGTAACGTAAATATATATGTACATCAACAAACGTCGTTAAAAAAATTTCAAACTTAACAGATGAGAATAATTTAATTTAATTTAATTATACCTATCAATAAATGTCATTAAAGAATATTCAAACTTAACAGATGAGAATACTTTAATTTAATTATACCTATCAATAAATGTCATTAAAGAATATTCAAACTTAACAGATGAGAATA
>CABEEJ010000446.1:169362-183761 GCA_901482245.1 Timema douglasi
CCCATAATTTTATCTAAATTGAATTTTGAATATTATGTCAGAAACTATGCTGGTCAAACTTAGTCCTTGTTCATTGTAGGCGTGGCAACAATCACAAGCGGGGTGTTGGGCCTGGGCTCGCTTTAGTTCGTGTTGTACATTCCTTGGGAGAGTGTGTCGTTGTTTGTGCTTTCTTCAGAGTGCTGCGTTTAGCAAGGCGAGAGGTGAGTAAGGCCCCATATTACTGACCATTATACAGTTTGTGGTTATTATTTCGTGTAACATCGTTACACTTAGTGTTCTCGTAAGCAATTGTATACTGCGAGCATAATGCTAAACAGAATAAGATTACCACGAAATAGCACAAACACTATAGCCACGCTGCAGCACTATTTAAACTCTACTGACCCAGGCTCAACTACTGCGTGCACAATTTCCGTGTTACCAGTTCACTATCAACATGACCTTCACTGCCACCTCACTCGCAGAAGATTTATGCTACGGGCATTACCTTCACTGACCCAATTAAGCGGAGAGTTGTCCCAAATAAGCGGAATACATTCAAGGTAGATACTTGTTTTGTTTCTGTTCTTAGAGTTTTGTCCCAAATAAATGGCTGCCCCAATTCACCGGAATACACTGTATTTTACTTTCTTTACCACTTAACGAATCGAAATTTAAACACAGCCTTCTTTAAGCCTGCTGAAGGGGGAGATCCAATTTTGTTTCAACACTAAATTTGAATTTTTTTTTGACACCTTAAAGTCTATATTACTATTCTCCTTGGATTTGGGGCAATCTTTTATACTATTCATTAAAGTATTAAAAGCCTTAGTAAATTTAGGTTTAATTTGTAATATAGTCGATATTGGATAGGCTATTTTGCTGCACGAGCACATGCGCTGACTGTTCTGATATAGTTTTTAGTTGGTAGGCTTACGTGTAGCTGCCTTCAACACAAGTTTGTCGCACGGGTCGTTTTCATTGCATTCTTGTAACTACCATTGTAATTAGCATTTCGCAAGAGATGTTTTTATTGTGTACGTGAAGCTGCCTTCAACAGGAGCGTGTTGCACGAGGTGTTTAAACATACTTAGGGTCTGTTTCACATGTCAGGCGATGGGCTTGTATTTATATTAGTAGGTTTAACACCATACTTATTAACAACCTAATACAAAGGGTAGGGGATGATTAGAATAATTTTATAGGACAATTTGTCTGCATTAGCGTGGAGAGAGTTTTGGAAATCCACCGTGACAAATTATGTGTACATAGCTAACCAACTCAATGCACCCGGCTGAGATAATAACCTCAACCCCCTTGTTATGCCTATCACAAGCTTTAACACTTTAGACCACATGACCCCCAGTGCAGTTAATATATAAACTCCATTGCAATATCTAACAAGGTAACCCNAAATCTTAATGATCAAGTGTCACTAAAGGTTAGTCTATATAACTTACCCGGAGCCAATGCAGTGCTAGGTCTGTTTTTACGTTTCAAGAGTTAGAGCCTATTTCCGCTATAGATTATAGCAGCCCTGCTTAGCGATACATTTCTTTCAATCGTCGTGTTTACACAAGCGGCAGAAATACGCGCGACTCTTTCTAAAACCAGTCACGTTGTGCTAGATTAATTGTTACATTATTATTGATTATATATGATCATAGATGTCATAGTAATAATCTTTTGAGAGTTTGAATGTGGAGTTGTTCATCGGTGAGAAATATATGCTAAAGGCACTCTGGGATTTAAGATGATGATATAATGATTTACCAAAAGACATAAGAAAATACTTGAAAAATGTGTTTTTATCTTTTTTATTTAGTTAAATAATTTTTCTGACGTACGGAAAAACTTGAAAATGTGTTTTAGTCTTTACTTATTTTGTTAAAAAACGTATATAATTATCCTATGTCTGATCTATTTGAAAGTAGATGCCAAATGTTTCAAATAAAATATATTTTGCTCTCGGAGTCCATTATTTATTTCTGAAATTTTATAAGAAAACATGGGGGATAGTGCTATTACGGGTGTTAAAAGCGCTTTTGTCGCACTGCTAAAATCACTCGTGGAAATGGACCCCTTATAGTAACACTCCTTGATCCTGAAGCTTGTTGGCAGAGTCCTACGACTGACGACAGTACTGTTCCTGTTACCAGTGGCGTGCGATGTGGGGACTAATGGGTGCCAATTACTAGCATGGAGCACTAATAGGAGGTAATATTGTGCGCAACACGGGAGGTGGTATTGTTGTTTTTTCATCACCGCAAGGCCTTCGACTCAGTTAAACACCCCCAGGGCACATTTTTTAAAATTATATATTAACCGAATTATAGTATACTTAGATTATTCTAGGCCTGATTTTGTTTCGGTGACCCAAAGGGATTCCTAGAATAGAAATAAGTCAATGCATATTTATGACTCGGGTTTAAGGCACTTGTTTTATATCTTGTGAAAACATCCGTGTCGTACTATCTATTTATAAAATATGTAGTTTTATTTATATCAATAGATGATTGTTAATTTAAATGTATTGTGCTAAATTAATAAGCATGTAAGGAGAGGGAACTATATATCCATCAATTTTTATGATTTAAAACAATTTTAATTATTAAAATTTAACGTATCATCCACAATTTTAAAGGTTGGATCGCAATTATAGTTAATTTAATTTTGAGTATATGTTTAGTGTAACCAAATAAGATAGCTGGTCATTGTCCACAACTTATGACCCCCTTTACGAGGTAATAGGAATGATTACCAAGAACTTTGTCAAACCTAAGAAAATGATTGGATATAATTTTGGTTTTGAATGAAACGTACCCTAATGAATGACAAGTAAACACTTTTTTAAAGCCACTTTTCTAGAAATATAATTTTGGTAATTTATAGCTTGTATGAGCCTAGAGCAAACCTAAAATAAACCTTCACCTTAATTTTCTATTAATTTAGAAAGTGAGGAGAGTAAAAATATGTAGTACCTTATCTGACCGCACGCCACCTCCACTATTGTACTAGTGCTTTTAGCGAAGAGGTATGAAACTAAATTTAGAAACTCAATGGACCACATAGAGCTGTGCTCGTGTAAATACGACTTCTATCATAATACACATATATGTAATGGTATGATCATATAACAATTAAATATCAATTTTGAACAAAATACACTAAACGTTTCAGCTGGCGCCCATGTAGAGACAGACATAAGGACCAACAGTATTGTAACACTCACTTTCTTGTATTTGGGGAAATATAAAAGTCTAGATCCATAATAATTTTGAGGTCGACAATTTTTAAGATTACATAACTTTCTCTCTGGTTTCTTTGAGGTTATAAAAACATAATATCACATTTGAAGGGAAATAGGGTTTCAGTGCCACATTACAACTTAACAAGAGATGTGAACGTTTAGTATTGGGAAATGTATCACTCCAGGCAAGCTCTCAAAGATGAAATTATTGATTCCCTCGCTCCTTCAACGCAAATAATATGGGTTCATTAAATATATATACTTCATCCCTCATCTCTACTCAACACGTGCGAACATGCGAACTGTTCTAACAAACACACACACAGTCTAAACCATAACATGACATTAGTTCAAACCTGGCCATTGATCAACTTGATCTCATTATTACCTCATATCAAATTTATTGATGGATTATTAAATGTTTTCCCTTCTTTGACTGTATTAATATGTTTGTTTTAAACTACTACTCTATTATGTTATTAAAACAAAAATGAACTGAAATATAAATTAAATTAAGTATACTTATAGTATTTAGGGTGCACTTTCTGGGCACAAAGATACACACACCATTTGCCTAAAATCTTGGAGAGGCCTGCCTAGCCTCAGATTTTGGAGACATATGCAAGGCATTAGCTGTTGGAGATAAAGGCCTAGCCTCAAATGCTACAGGGACAGGCCAAATCTTAGATGTCGGAGCTACAAGCTAAGTCTAAGATGTTAGAGAAACAGACCTAACCTAAGTTATTAGAGGGAAATTCCAAATCTGAGATGTCACAGATACAAGCCAAGCCTCAGATATTAGAGAACCATACAAAGCCTCAGTTGCTGTATACACATTCTTAGCCTCAGATGATAAAGTGGAATGCCAATCCTCAGATGTTAGATTCAAAAGCCTATCTTCAAAGGTTAGAAGGATATGACAAGACTCAAATGTTATAGAAACATTCCCAGCTTTAAGTGTGGGAAGGACATTCCAAGACTCATATGTTATAGAAACATTCCCAGATTCAGGTGTTGAAAGGACATGACAAACCTTATATGTTGAAAGAACATGCTAAACTGCATCAACGCTAGCGAATACACTGATCATATTTCATTAGTCGACCCGTAATTTATAATAGCCAGGGTTTTATTGAATTCATCTCTGCTAGAACTGTTGCTACTGTTGCTAATGTTGCTACTGTTACTACTGTTTCCAATGTTGCTTAAGTTGATGCTGTTGCTACTATTGTTACCATTGATGCTGTTGCTGGTTTTGCTACAGATGATGCTGTTGCTAATAGTGTTACCATTGATACTGTTGCTGCTTTTGACACAGTTGATGTTGTTGCCAATGTTGTTACTTTAGGTGCTGTTGCTAATGTTGTTACCATTGGTGCTTTGCTACAACTGATAATAATAATAATATTTAGCACCGCGTCTTACTACCCGGTCGGGTATACGCTTTAAGTACTAGTTACTCTAATGGATTAGGAATTGAGAAGACTGAATTAGAGGAAGTGAACCAGCATTTGCGTGGAGGGAGAGTGGAAAACTATTTAGGAAAAACCACCCCCAGTTCACGCGACCGAGATTCGAACCTCGATATCCCCGTCTTCAGCAGTCCAGCAGATCAACACGACAAGCGCGTTTGCCAACTACGCCACCGAGGCGGGTTGCTACAACTGATGTTGTTGCTAATGTTGCTACAGTTGATGGTGATGCTAATATTTCTACTGTTACTATTGTCGATGTTGTTGATAATGTTGCTAATGTTGATGTTGTTTCTGAAGTTACTACTGTTTAATCACTTTTTGCTGTTGCTACTATTCAGTCCGTTGCTAATGTTGCTGCTGTTGCTATTTCATCTGTTTCTTATAATGTTGCTACTTTTGCAACTGTAAATATTGCTTGTGTTGCCACAGTTGAAGGGATCGTGTTACCAAATATTACCAGAGATCACTCGCCTTCCCTAGAAAGAAAGAAAAAATGAAATGGTGGAAGGAGCAGACTTAAAATTACTTTACCGTAACATTAAGTTTCCTACCCCCGGACTCCCTGCAACCCTCTCGCTTTCATCCCCGCAACACAATATTCAGATTTTTAATATAAAATATTTATAAAAGAAGTCATGTTGTTGGTGCTTGCAGTGGAAGTTAGAACCGCGGCTCGTGTTTCCAGCTACTTGCCTGGCAGGGGAGGGAGGGGAGTTGGGAAGATTTCTCGTAGCACAAACTTTTGGGCCTTCTTCAAACATTTAATCTACCTTCTCTGAATCAGATTTTTTTTATATACTTTTTATTCCCGGTAGTTGTTGGTGGTACAGTAGCCATATTGTTTTACTGGACAAGAAGGTCTTAACTACAAAGGTTAATATTTTGATAACTATTTTCATTTTCCACGGAGGAGAAAGTATTTATGCATCCACTCATGCCGTATGTCTGTTTCTCCTGTAGGTATTTACAGCTTTCCAACTAAAATAAGACTTGATGTATGTATGAGTGTATTAAAGGGTGCTGGGAAATATAGGAAGTGTGTCAAAGGTTTTAACTAAATATACAGAATGTATCGAAGGATGCCAAGCAGTGGCGCACCCAGAATTTTTATTTGGGAGGGCCAGACAATAAGGGATGGTACAGAATTAAATTTAGGAGGAGAACGGGGAGGGCACAGATCCGTAACCACTGGACCTGAAGACAATTTATGACTACTAATTGCCTATAGATTTTAATTATATCCCTTGAAGATAGCTAGGAAAGCGATTTCAATATTATAAGTGACCTTAGTTTAGATACAATGTATCAAAGCCGGTATTCCAGTATTTTTTCAATTTATAACTTTTGTTGTACTTTTAACGAGTGTAATAGTAAGCTTATCAATGTACATACCCCACAAACCGGGACAGTAAAATAAAATAATCAGTGGTGGCGAAGCACTATTTGTGTATGGGAGGAAGCAGTTAGAAAAATAAAGAGTTTCGCCCTACAACACAGATGAGGGTACAAAGAGCCTTTTCAGGAAAATATTGCAAGGAAAATAGATTCAATTATAATACATTCGGAGGGGCTTACACTGAAATTTTTAAAAATTCAGATTATTCTAGAAGCTTTTTGGAGTTGTTCTTGTCCGGATATAAAAAAAAATCTCTCTAAGTTATTTAAAATAGTTGTACCCTTGATTTTTTTTGTTATTGAAAAATTGATGTTCTAGAAGCTATTTGGAATTGTATTTGCTCGAAATTTTTTGAAAATAACATTCCCCTATAAGTCATTTGGTATAGTCCTAATCTGACAAGATTTTGAAAATTAATTTGAGGTTTTTTTTATTGGGGGGACAACTACCCTATTCCCTCCTTGAGTGCGTCACTGATATACCAAGTAGTATAGGGAATGTGTCAAAGGTGGCGGGAAACAGTAGTGAAGGGTGCCACCCTAGTAACAGGGTTGTGAAATTCTAGGCTAGTTAATTAATGGAGGCGGGAGGACAATTTACTACTACTACCACTACTACTACCACTACTACTACTACTACTGAATTACACAATAACACACTGAATTAAACAAAGTGATTAGTAATATTAAGAATACATGGTATAGAATAAATTAAATTATGGGTGGTAAAAGTAAATTGACAATTGATGAAGTAATAATTACACATTTAGGCAAAATTGAAAAAATTGAAAATACTGCAAGTAATTTTTGTGAAATATTCAAAAACCAAAGCACGCAACTACAACATACTTGCATTATGCAACTAGACAAAACCAATAATTGAAAAGATTACCATATTCAAAGTATGTTTATACCTAGGGCTACGTGTTTCAAAATGAAATACATTATTGATAAATTAGATATGAATAAAAGCCAAGGAATAGATAAGATCAGAATTAAAGACTTGAAAACTATCAACAGCCAAATTACCTCGTTGATAACAAAACTAATTAATTGATGTATACAACAGGGTGTAATGCCGCAATTATTAGACCAATTTATAAAAAGGGAAGCACTTATATTATGGAAATTACAGGCCTATAGCAATTCTACCAATTTTAGACAAAATAATGGAAAGAAAGGTTACCAACTAACTACTTAATAAACTATTTAGATAAATATAAAATAATTGACCAAAGACAACACGGATTCCAAAAAACAAACGTAGGGAAATACTTTTACACACTTTTACTGATCAAATGCTAGAGAAATTAAACGAAAATAAACACATAGCTATAGCATTTATAGACATGTCAAAATCGTTTGATACGTTAGATAAAGATATTTTACTAGAATAACTTTATAACATTGGTATCAAAGGTAATATTTATGAATGGTTTAAAGATTACGTAACAAATAGGAAAATAATAGTTAAAATAAATAATATGGAAAGTGAAGAATTGAGTATAAATATTGGAGTACCACAAGGCTCTATTCTTGGGCCAATACTATACTTAATCTATACAAGAACATGGCCAAACTGTATATAGAACTGTGGTAAATCTATGTATGCTGACGACACAATGCTGTATGCGGTGCACAAAAATGTACTCACGATAATAAATTAATAATCACCATTAAAAAAACGCAAACAATGCATACCAGACTACCGCATGTTATAAAGTATAAATTAGATATAAAAGGCTATTGCTTAGATTGTTTACATAATATAAAACTGTGTAATTGTTTTACATCTACGTAAGTTGAGACAAATAACTAATGAGTGATACTCATATAAAACGGAATACTCAGATACACATAATGAGTAGGAAGCTAAGAGCGGGAATGGTTAATATATGTATACTAAAACAATATGTTACATTTGATATTCTAAAAATAGTGTATCATGCGTTAATCGAATCGCATCTAGGCTTTGGTATGACTTCCTAGGGAAAGACAAGTGATCTATATTTACATCAATTAAGAAATATTCAAATTAAAGTTCTTAAAATATTGAGTGAAAAAAAAAGTATCAAAGTCATGAATAGTGAGTGGAAACCATTGGCAGTAAAACACATGTATAGCTATAAAATAACAATTCAGTATTACTACCCAGAAACATATAAATAAGACAGGCTCATAGTCACAACTCCAGGAAACGACAATACAAAATACCTTTATATATAAATAAATACGGAAAACAACACATGAAAATAATACTACCAACATTTTTTAACATGATACCGGATACGATTTTGTGAATAGATAAAATATCAAACGTTAAAAGAGAAATAAGAAAATTGCTAATTGCCTCACAGACTTAATAAAATAATAAAATTCATAAAAAACATATTTAATTTTAGTAAGGAACAATATATATTCAGAATTAATAAAAATAGAATAGATTCAATTTTTATCAATTCTGAAAATAATAATACTAGAGTGGCCAATATGACAAATAAGCTACCAAATGGACTCAATACTGGTTTTCAAATATTAAATAAAATTTAAAATGTAATACAATTAAGGAACTAAATTAAGTATTAGAATTATGTTGGTTGTAAGAATAGACTTAAGGGAATGAAATGTATCTATTATATATTTACACTATTACATGTATGTATGTATATATGACATTTATGGTGAGGCACCAGCTGACAAGCACATTGTGCTTAGCTGGACACTTTTTAATGATTAAAAATATGTACTCCTGATACAATAAAAAACTACTACTACTACTACTACTACAATACGAGGTGGGACTTTTTTTCTGTTTCCTGAACTGTTTTTAATACTCAATGGACATATAATAAATAATACCTTGTCTAATTTAGTAGCCGTAAATTTTATGGTGTGCTTTACCATCTGCTAGAAGAACTTATGTTTCTCTTTAGCCTGGAGTACTAAGGCTGCTTTTAAAATTCAGATTCATTGTCCCGAACCTAGGTGAATACGGTGTGTTTAAATATAAAATATATGTATTTAGTTTCCTTTTGATAGATAGTGGCCTATATATAGCCTAACAGCCGAAAACAACGTAATTTGCGAGGGATATACTAGGCTTTGGATAACTATATATTAAATACCTTCAAGATTTGTTCATCTAATGACATCCAAATACTGTGATTCTTTAATTTGGCTCTTAATTGGTTTAATTTTTCTGTGTATAAAACGGAAACATTTTTTTTCTTAGTGTAGATTCGATTGAAATATTCTGTTTGTTATGCTTTTCCAAAAAATTGCAAAAAACTTTATTCCTTAATTTAGCCATCGGAATGTCAGAGCAAATAAAAACCTTACAAATTTATTTAATGAATTCTGAACGTGTATGTTCAAACCTCAGTAAATCAGTAAAATCAGAAATTAACACTTATTATAGGTTATTATCACTTTTTCGATTTTCATTACTTACATTTTTCCCTGTTTAGAGATGCTGCGTGACTTGGAACTTTTTTGTTTGACGCAACAGAAACTTTGCATTATTTACAAAATAGCAGATGGATCTGTTGTAAAATAAACATAGTTACTCACAAACTGATTTAAAATGGCACTTTTTTCTTTCGGAAACTTGAAGATGTTAACACTATTGGAACATTCTACAGGTTTTTCTAGGAACGCAACAGGACCAGCAAAACCCTGGTTTCTACCCAAACCATAAACCCTTAAAGAGTTGAAATTTACTAGTTTGAAGGAAAGTACTAAGCAAACTTTAGTCCTATACTGCCTTTGTAACGTTTACACCATATTATGTAAGCATTAGTTAAAATGTTGAAATAGGTTTCACGTGAATGTTCAGTGCATTGTTGCCCAAGCTATGGTTTCTGTTTGAATTAAACTTACGCTCTCTTCCAGTTATATGAACATATGGCCTAATCTGGTCCACGTGTTCTAATATTTATAAGGTTTAGTGGGCATAATATCAAGGCAACCGCCTTCATCTAGTACGGCTAAATATTTATGATTTATGTAATAATTTAGACGATATTAATGGATAATTGTAATTCTGAGCCATTTGCTCTGTATTGTGAACGAGTGTGATATTAAAATTCATATTGCGCATTACTCTTTTATGTTTTAAAATGAACACTAAATTAATAATTTGGAAACACTTATACTCAGTAAATCTGAATATTCATTTAAAAGTGTGTCGAAGTTAAATTATTGGTCATAAATTACTTGTTATAGGGAAATAGGCAATGTTGAAAGGAAATTTGTTATCATAGAGAACAATTATACATATTCATTATATAAGCCTTTGTTGTGCGATGCATAAAAACTTGTATAAAATACAAACATCTGAAAGAATCAGAAAGGTCAAAAGTAGATGCTTTAAAATGTATCTGCAGCCGGCCCTTGCTCAGGTAAAACATTCCAGGCACTGATATCCTACTTACCTATCGGGAAGATGTTTCCTCCCGATGGGTTTATGGCTACATATTATTTAAGACTTCAGTAATATTTTGAAATAAACAGTACTTTTAAAAAAACATTTCTAGAAATTCTCAGACTGCCTCAGGAAGTGAATCTGTACTTGATAACAAAAAAATTGTGTAAATAGGCACTTAAATAGGTAAATGCTGATAATTAAGCATTAGTGCTAAAGACAATTAAAATATGCATTTATTACCAACTATATATAAAATATGCATTTACATATGCTAATAAGCAAATGCATAACTATCCTAACCTTAGTTATTATTATCTGTGACTCAACACCACATTTGTCTGTGTGTGAGAGGAAAGAATTTTCTTGTATGTGAGATATTGTGTGTGTGTGTGTGTGTGTGTGTGTAAAAGATAAAGTTTGTATGGGAGAGAGAGTATGTGTGTGATAGAAAGGAAGTTATCTTTTTGGGTGTGTGTGAGAGAGAAATAAACTAATCTCTCTGAGTGTGTGAAATAATGAGTTAAGTGTGTAAGTGTCTAAGAGAGAAAGATAATGATCTATTTGTATGTAAGTGTGTAAGATATAAATAGAGAGCTAATTGTTTGTGTGTAGGAGATAAATAGACAGCTAAGTGTTTGTTTGTAAGAGATACAAAAGTTTTAAGTGTTTGTGTGTAAGAGATAAATGAAAAGCTAAGTTTGTGTGTGCGTATTAAATAAGGTTGAAAATCGTATTTTAACAATCGCCAATCTCGCAATACTGCCATCTGCATAAAACGATAAAAAACAATTTCAATCGTGACATGCCTCTCCCCCTCCCCTCCCGTCCCGTCCACCACGATCAACGCCCCCTTAACGAGTTTAATACGCTGTGTAGGTTTGATACGAGTGGTTGGTTCCATGTACACTCTGTTTTGAAAAATAAGAGACCACTGAATGTTGCTCCAGACATTGGACTCCCTGAAAAATCACTAGTAGGTGGAAGAATAGATCAAGATGTTCTGTAGAAGAGTCATGCAGTATTGAATTGTTGATATCACTAGTAGGTGCAGGGGTAGAGCAATCTGCCTTACAGAATATTTATTCTGTATGCCAAAATACACTATATATAGTTGCATGGATATTGTACCTGAGTCTAACCCAAGGAGCCCAATAAACTACACTTCTGTTGCTTCAGTGATTATTATTTGTTGTTACTGTCACAGCATAATTTTAATAATTATCTATTTCTATCTTATCTTGGACTAATCACATACCAACAGTATTCTATTACAACGTATTAAAACAAAACTAATATAAAGAGGTCTATATTTGTTCGAACAGATTCTCCAGGGGAAATGGGGTGGGAAGAGTCAGTAGAAGAGGGGGTACCCATCCAAACTGACCCCTTCTCCCCACTTCCGCCTCAAACCAGAATTGCTCTTTCTGTTGTTTTTTTCACGGGTCATTGTTTCCTCGAACATTTTGCGATGACAAAGACAATATTTTGTTACTGGAGCGAGGCGATATAATTTTAATTATGGTTTGAAAATCCCACTATGTCTCTAGACTCTGCACATGTGTGACATTGTTTTAAACATTCAACTTGAGAAATGGAAAGGTTAAATCCTGACAAATGATGAGTTGTTTACTTAACATTTTATCTTTTTGTCCGACTGTCTCATACTTTTTACTGAAATTCTACACAAATTGATGAATGACTTACTCTTTGTAAATAGTAATTTTAATAATCTTTAGGTGACCTGGTGGTCTAGGGGCAAGGTGTCAGACTTCTATGCTGGCGGCCGGGGTTCAATCCTCGGTCCTGGCATAGATTTATCTGATTGCCAAACCCTTCCTTCCCCTCTGACAATACATCTTGTGAATGTGGGGAATGCCAGGCCTCCACCGTGGTTCGGATTCCACGTTAAACTGTAGGTCCTCCATTTCATCTCACAATNTCCCCTCTGACAATACATCTTGTGAATGTGGGGAATGCCAGGCCTCCACCGTGGTTCGGATTCCACGTTAAACTGTAGGTCCTCCATTTTCATCTCACAATCACCCTACCATTAAACATTGGCGTAAGTGCGTATAACCCGAACGGGTAGTAAGACGCGGTGCTAATAATAATAATAATAATAATAATAATAATAATAATAATAATCTTTAATTTTTCATTTATTAAAGTGCTAGCCAACAGTCGAGATCTTGAACAGGCGATCACTGAAAGAACACAGGGCACACGGTTTACAAGAAAATGAACAGGCCTACATTACCTTTGCGTAAAACAAATTACAACGATGTAGCTTTAGTAATCTAGTAATGACATAGAAGAAAAACAAAAAAGAGCTAATATAATAGTAGTACTTAATTAGTGATCAGTCCACAGCAAACAAACAGTGGTTATTATATTCCCTGGGTGTGTATCTGCATTGTAATTATTTACTGGAGAGCCACGGTGTGTCTTTATTGTAAATATAATTGTACATCGCAGGTGTCCCGTTCAAAGCAGATGACCTGCAATTAAGGGTGTGTGCATGCAAGACAGGTGCCCGTGGAAGTTATGGAAAGGCGGGCACGGGTGAAAGGAAAGTTCTTGTCTTGGAGACGTCTCCTGCAAACTGAGTCAGGCCGGGACCTAGGTACGTGCTGGGCTAGCTCAAGTAGGCCCTCCTTTCCCCCTTCAGGAGGGCCCAAGAGGCCTCCGACAAATGTATGGTGATTGGAATGGAACAGGGCGGCCAGCAGATTTGTAGTATCAAGAGGAATAACGGGGGAAGAGGTAGTTCTCTCTAGAGAGGAGGGAGAGAAAGGTAACTTGGAAAGGAGAGCTAAGAATGTCTCTCACTAACCACGCGGACAGCAGGAAACGAAGCATCCGTGTAAAGGTGGGGAGAAATCTGGACATTTGAAATTATGGGAAAGATAACTGTTGAGTCTGTTACAATAAATATTGATTATAGTTTAAAATATTTTAAAATATCCAAGCTCCACATCTTACCACCCATCAGGGCTATCCGTAGTTTGGAACTGTAGGGGTAGGTACTAGTTAGGTATTATTTAAAGGAAATTTTCTACCTGCATTTAAATGGAGGGTGGGAACAAATGTAAGGAAAATCACCCCAAGATACCAAGGCAAGGATTAGAGCGCCGTTTTCCCCGTCACAGGTAGAACAAAAAGTGCGATATCGATACCTTGATCCCCACTCCTACTGATTCAGACATACATTTCAAAGTTGTCTATCTGTATATAATCACTAAACTAGATTAATATTAGGTAAGCCCTGATATGAATGGATGTAACGCTAGACTACGGATCTAAATTTCCTCGATTTTGATACTAGACAATAATTATCGTAGTGCAGAACACTCCGAATATACATGTAACACGGCCTGTATACTCTAGCAACTTTCCTTCCTCCACCACTGCACTGTGTATACTGCCCTAGAATGATTTGATCTTGTGATTGGAGCTTGTTCATCAAATTGACCTGTTTACTTTCAGTGCCGTACATTTGGAGTTAGCATCTGTTAGAACTGATTGAAAATATCTGGTAGGCCATCTCACCCTCTAGGAGTTAACATCTGTGAGAACTGAGTGAGAATATCTGGTAACCCATCTCACCCTCTAGAAGTTAACATCTGTGAGAACTGAGTGAGAAATATCTGGTAACCCATCTCACCCTCTAGGAGTTAACATCTGTGATAGCTGAGTGAGAATATCTGTTAGCCCATCTCACCCTCTAGGAGCTAACATCTGTGAGAACTGAGTGAGAATATCTGGTAGCCCATCTAACCCTCTAGGAGTTAACATCTGTGAGAACTGAGTGAGAATATCTGGTAACCCATCTCACCCTCTAGGGGTTAACATCTGTGAGAACTGAGTGAGA
>CABEEJ010000446.1:184897-248380 GCA_901482245.1 Timema douglasi
TTAGCCCATCTAACCTTCTATGAGTTAACATCTGTGATAGCTGAGTGAGAATATTTGTTAGCCCATCTCAACTTCTAGGAGTTGAAATCTGTGATAACTGAGTGAGAATATCTATTAGCCCATCTAACCTTCTATGAGTTAACATCTGTGATAGCTGAGTGAGTATATCTGTTAGCCCATCTCAACTTCTAGGAGTTGAAATCTGTGATAACTGAGTGAGAATATCTATTTGCCCATCTAACCTTCTAGGAGTTAACATATGTGAGAACTGAGTGAGTATATTTACTAGCTTGAGGCAGCTATCGGAGAAGGTAATTATTTGCTGTCTCAATTACTCTTCAATTTATTCGTCTGTTTGTCTCTTCACCTTCTTTCATTCCATTCTTACTCGTCTCGCCTTTGTTGAAAAGTAAAACCTTGTTAGGATTTTTATTTCTCCTTCTACCTCTTCCAGTAATTTATTTTTTCTATTAATTCGGCGGCTGCCACTTGTAATTCTGCTCCATCGATCACTGCCTGTAGCGCTCATTCAGAATTCAAACGTCGAACTGCAGGAACTATCAATCCCACATTCTGGGTGAGCTTTGCGCCGGGATTCGTCTTTTTAGGGCGGCTCGGTACAAGAGGCTGTCATCTCCCTAACTCAGCCTCCGGGGAGGAAGAAAGAACATAAAGCGCTATTTATCTTTCTAATGCCGGGATCACGATCAACTCAACGTTAACTTAACGTAACTTAATGTAACGTTCACTTAGAGTTAACTTAACTCATGTGTGATCACGATTTACTTAACCTAACGTAACAACTCGAGCTCAACATATGTATTCTCGAGTATGATCTGTGGTTTTGTACTATATGTATGCGTATAAACCGAACGGGTAGTAAGACGCGGTGCTAATAATAATAATAATAATAGTAGTACTATATGTAAAGTGATGATCTGTGAATGTTTACAGTTTTCAATCAATATAATAAATATCTATTATTAAACTGTTTTGATAAATTTAGTTCCCTATTTTAGTTTAATTATTTTGTTTCAATGTCTGATCACTGGAACTTACGCTAAAGAGTAAACATTGGTCATAATACCAACAAATGAATTACTAAATTGCCTTGTTGACGTTACCTTCATAATGATTGGCTGGCTAGATCACGTGATACCCTTCAAGTAACGTAAATTAAAATAAAATACCTCCCAAGACATCTCTTACGTTAAGTTAACTGCAAGTCAACGTTAAGTTAAGTGCATCGTGATCGCTTCTATTTAAACACACGAGGAGGTCCTTTACGCTAAGTTAACGTTAAGTTGATCGTGATCCCGGCATAAGATCCGTCAGCTTCCACCTAGGCGAATCTAATAGAATTGAATCGAAACATTACCGGACCCACCTAGACAAGTTGAAACAAAGCATGGTATTTGGACTTAACATTTAAGTGATGGGGAAAGTCAATATGTAGTGGTTTTAAATATTAATAAAAACGAAAATGTTATATATTTATTTATTTATACAACTTGGCTCAGTCGGTATCGTGTCTATATATTTAACTAAGGGTACCGGGTTCAATTCCTCACATGGCCAACAAATTTAATCATTGGTGATATGTGGGTCCCCCCCGTCCACATTGATGAATTAACGACAGGGTGCTGGATGTTGTGTCTGCTCTAGATGTAAGCTAGTTTATAATGCATGTGCTGATATAGTAAGTCGGTTCAGAAAGTGTACGTTAAATACCTCAAATAAATAAAAATATATTTCTTTCACAATTATAATTACATGCCATAGTAAATACACTGTAACAAAATTTAAATAAATGCTTATATATAGACTGTAATATTCAAATAAATGCAACTAAACTTATGTGCTATTTTATATTTTTTCAATTATTTTACTCCAATTGAATTCTATTTCAGGTTGCCATTGATATAGGTTTTGTCATTTTTATCGTAGATAAATTTAAAGCCCTGGATTAAAGTAATTAATTCCGTTGCAGCTTCATTTTACAAACAAAACAAACAAAATTGAACACCTGCACGCGAATTAAATACTATTTTCACAGCCTCGTTCGTCGATAACACCACATACACTGATCTGCCAAGTGTCATCGAGCTTGCCCGAAAATAACCGATGACACAAACTCCATTTGACGATGCTATTGGATATGAGAATGTATTCTCCGTAGAGAATTATTTTATCTTGGCCTTTATTCGATTCGATTTATCAATGTGTGAGCGGATTCATTTAAATACTTTGAAATAATACTTTTATGGCTGCCGCACTTCCATTCTACTCGATTCGATTCGCCTAGGTGGGAACGGGCCTACTCAATTTTCAGGGAGGACTAAAGGGCATTCGCTATTATTTCTCTTAGTCTGCTCAAACTGTCTGCCACACTATAGACTCATTCCAGTGGCGTGTCGCGAAGACTTTCCAAGTTAAGCCGAACCAGTTCAAACGGTACTTGTGAATGTTTTCATCAATAAGTTATATATGATGGGTCAAATGGGATACCATATTGGTAGAACATACCAATGGTACAGTTTAAACAGTCTCTGCTTACCCTGGCAACACTCCACGCAACGCCACATTCTATCAGCCACACTCTCAATCCCCCATCACATCCAACCTCCCTTTCCCTTTTATACCTACTCCTGCCAGACCACGTTCATTGGAGAAGCTCCTGATACGTCTTACGCAAAATTTCGAGTCGCTGATTTTATCTTAATCCGTGTCTCTCTCATTCCTTCCATCTTCCAATCATCCTCTTTATCTCGCTATTCATTTAGAATACTTGTTTCAATCGTAGATAATGGTGCACAGCGAGATAATGGAGAAGTGATTTGGAGCTCACTACAAGTATGCTCTATAGCTCTTGTATATAATAAGCTGCAGTAATTCTGCCTTTTGTTTACAGTGATAGGTTTTAACTTTGGAACAGATCTAAATAACGCCATATTAATTTGTGCATCTCTTGTTCTTGTCTCTTGTCTCGTCCCTCGATTTTGTCTCATATCCGCGTCTACTGGTTTTTGTTTAATATTCTTATATATATATATGTATTTTATTTTATCTCTTAATCTTGTATCCTGTTTTGTATATTTTCTTGTCTCCAATTCTTGTTCCGTATCTATGTCTCTTGTTTAACTTTATTGTTTATCCGCTCTTTGTCTGAAACACTAAATAAACGGGAGCATATCAACGCGGATTAAACAACAAATTATAATACCGACCTAATTTTTTTTCTCCCTTCCCCAATTCAAAAGCCAGTCAGCCAGCGAGACCGGCGCTCTGCGTCCAAATATAGTTGCCATACCCACCACCACGTGAGTTGATGACGCTAGCGTCGCCGTCGGGATGCCCAGTCGCTTCAAGTCGGTCCTCGCGGGAACAGTTCGGTGACGAGTTGACCCCGAAAGGAGGGGAACATAGGAAGGAGATAGTTTGAGAAAACAAACAACAGCCCATCATATGCGGACAGACATGCTGGTGGAAGGAGATGTAGGTTTCTTCTCTTCTCGTGTGCGCTGAAACGCAGGATGGCGACGACAGATCCGTTTTGAGAGTAATTTCATTTCCGTGTGAAGTTCTTTAGTTAAAAAAAATACTTTTTTGCATAATCTCAAACTAAAACTAGAGAAGGACTGGATAATTGTGCGCGTAGTTGACTGGAATGTCGGTTTAGCTTTTAATCAATGTCTATCAACTAGCTAGTAGCGTCTACTATGAATGTTCAATATACATCTCTATCTTCATTATATAGTTGATAGTTTAGTGTATATAATCCCAATATTTACTCTCGGTTCTACAAGAGCCAATCACAGCGGTTTAGGGTTGTCGGTTTTTGGACCGTAATTATTTGGGCGTTTGTAGACAATTTAGAGGGGGCAAGGACTTATATACCCTGATGGCGAGGTTTGGTGTCCATCAACGTGCCAACCGCAATTTCTGGCAGTCGTGAAGGTAAGACAAAGTTTCACTTTGGATAAATAATCAAACGTTCGGATGAGAAGTTTGGTTGGACTTGAAAGTAGTCCCCTTTGGTTCAGAAAACATTCGAACCAGAGATTATTATTTTAAACCCTACAGCGTCGTTAGTAGGATATTTAAAAATTTAGGATCAGCAAACAGGTAGTATATAAACGATAGCTCAACGTTTTGGCTTTACAAAAAGTGGTTAGCATACGTTTGAAATGAAAATCTAAAACTTTACCACATTTTTAAAATAATTATATACATCATTTAGAAATCATCGCAAATAAAATAGAGTAAATAAATTAACACCACACAATTATTTTATTTCCATCACGTCTTAGTACCCGTTTGAGCTACACGAAATATTAATGACACTAATGTACGAGGGTTAATAAAGGTGGAATGTTAGGGTAAATGTACCCACATTTGAGTAAAGGGAGCGTAAATAATCATCTAGAAAAATGCCTCAGTGTACCCAACCGGTCTCAAAGCCCAATCTACACTTCACCAGATTTATAGTAAAACTTGAGATTCAATTAATTTTCTGAAATAGTTCTGTCCAAATTTGACATCAGCCGCAGTAAAACATTTGAAAAATTTCCAGGAGTTTGACAATGGAGTGGAACTTGCGGGTGTTTTCTACATCTTAGCCCAATGCGATGTTTATTTTATATTTAATTTTATTTTGGAGTACATTTTGAATTTCATTTCTTAAATATGCAAACGGTTCCCACAAGAAACCAAATAACCTTATTGCCATTAATTTAACAAACTACAACAGCAACAAACTGCGAAATGTGCAGGCGGGAGGAGTCAAACGGAGGACATTTAATCTGCAAAGCTGTGGAGAGGCTTTAAATGGAGCCTTGGATGAGGGTGAAAGCGTGTAGCCCTAGACAATGTCCAACAAGGTTCGGGTCCCAGAAATAATTGTCTTGCCGCGTGAAGAAAGCTTGTTTTATACGAGTAATACTTATGAATTAACCGAAAGAGGGGTCTCAGTTTCGAAGATCCAATATTATGTTAAGATAGGATAATACACTGACATTTATTTTAAGTTTATTTCAAAACAAATGCTAATATACAAAATTATGACCAAAATAATCAAGTTTCCTTAAATTAGAACTCATATTTTCAGGGATTAGAATTGTCTGGAAATGGCTTATTAAACTAGATAGTTGTCCTTCATCTGGCAACATTTTACCACCAGAGTTAACTCTGCGTGGTTTGACTGTTCTGTTGCCTCTTTGCGTAGTCCCTCTGGGACGGATAGAGATGAACGTTTTCCAGAACATTCTACAGTGGTGGCTTGTGACCTAATAAGTGAAGAGTCTGGCTTGATGGAAGCGGTGCCTAGAGCCTATTACATAGATACATAAAGCCATCAAATAGTGGGTTGGAGGATGGGGGAAGGGGGGAGGCAAAGGCTGTCAGCAAATACTCAAGCCAATCTTAAAATTATATATTTATAGACCTATTTTTTCTAGCACTGCTACTTACTGCCTGTTCAGGTTATACATATACGCACTAATTACGCTAGCGAGTAAGAGATGAGGAAGGTTGAATTTAGATGAATGCTACCCGAATTTGCGTGGAGGGAGAATGGTAAACAATTTAGGGAAAACCATTCTTAATACACTCAACCGGGATTCGAACCCCGATCTCCCTATCATCGGAGGTCTGGTGTTTTGCGAGCGTAACACCTCAGATCATGAGGCCAGCAAAGCAGTATTAAAATGTATTGATTCTCTTATTGATGATATAGTGAAAATAAAATCCAAATAAGTAATGGCAATTAAAGATTAAAATATTGAGTTTAAAGAGAAGGGTATGCATTTGTTATGTCTTTGATTATAATATTGAAGTATTAGCATACCACGTCTATGGCAGATCTGACCTTAGTGATACATTCAACCACCAAGCGCTTTATTCGATACGTCAATATGAGAAGAGAACTGGATTCGCTTTATTTAGTCATTATGAAATCATTTGTTAATATTTATGGTGTTATAATCCTCAGACTAAGTTAAAATAAACTGTAAACTTTGAAATTAATGATATACCGATTGTATTAATTCAATTGAAATAGCTGAAATTTATTTAAAATAAAGTCCGTAAACAACTCAGGGACATTTTTTAATCTCAGAGATGGGCAATAGAGCCATATGTACAAATGAGGATTTTTCCTATATGGTTCTTTAATATATCTTCACTCCAATGCGGGTACATTTTACCTATATTCCTACCTTCCCTACTTGATTAGTGTGACATATAGCCAGGGCAGGCTCAGCTGTCTAGACACTACACGCACATATATGTGAACAACATTAAAATTAATTAAATTCACTAAATTTTAAATCTTAGTTTTTCCCTGCAGTTTTAAACTATCAGTATTAATTAATTCCAATAAGTATAAAATTTGCATAATCCGACCCCTTAGCTCAGTTGGTAGCATGCTTGTCTACTGAGCTAAATATCCCGGGTTCAACTCTCGACATGGACGAAAAATGTATCGTTGCTGAAATGTGTTTTTTACCCTTTCACATTGATACATAAACGTCCAGGGATTGGATTTTGTGCCTGTCCTAGTCTTAAGATATATTCTAAGGCATTTGAATCTACGACAGGCCTAGCCAGGCAGGAGTGGAACATATATGGCTTGAATAAGAAAAACTGGCCAAGGCCACAGGCTGGAAACTAATGAATGTAAACATAAAATTTGCATAAACAAAATAATAATAGTTAATATAAACATTCATAATTTCGTAGGAGGGGCCTACTTCGATGGCTGCACGGTTAAAGGCGTCATTCTCGGGTGCTAAAAAATAAGTTCTTAGGAGGAAAATATATATATTTATATTTAAAAAATTGAAAAATAGTTCTAGTTCAAATAAAAGTTTATATTTTATAAAACAGCTATTATAATATTACAGTATGATACTATATTTGATAGTAAATCAAAATTATATTTATCCAATAAACGCTCTACCATGTTGGCGTTGCCAGTACCCACAATGCTGGTTGATGTGGGCCTGGAGTCCAGCCGACGACAAACTAGCAGCCGAATGGAAACATTTAGCGTCGCGTAGATTATGCAAATGGTTCTTTCTGCCTCTGTTTGTTGTTTTGATGATCCAGTTTGTGCAGCTCTCGGTGGCTTGCGGTGGACTTACATTATAAATATCGAGTATTCCCCAGCGGGACTCTGTCGACCATTCATTTCACGGATCAAGCCACAGGGAGGCTTTTGTCGATCTCTAATCCTCTTAGGGCTGGAAGCACCTAGCATCCTCTCACTCTGATCATCTTTATTCACTCACATTATTAATTGTGTGCATCCTTTTTCAATCACTCTGTGCATCTGTATTGATTCTTTCACTCTATATCTATTCACTCAATATGTGCATCTCTATTCATCACTTTGTGTATCTCTATTATTCACTCATTCACTCTATGAATCGCTGTCTACTCATTCTGTGCATCTCTAATAACTAACTCATTCACTCTATGCATCTCTGTCTACTCATTCTGTGCCTCTTTATAAACTCACTCTGTGCATCTCCAATAAATCACTCATTCACTCTGTGTATCTTTGTTAATTCACTATGTGCTTCTCTATTAACTCACTCATTCACTATATCCATCTATTTTCACTCACTCTGTGTATCTATATTTATTAACTAATTTAATTTGCATCTATATTCATTCACTATATGCATCTCTATTCATTCACTTTGTGCATCTCTGTTAACTCCCCCTTTGCATCTTTGTTCACTAAATCTGCCCATATCTATTAACTCACTCATTCACTCTGTGCATATTTATTTACTTTCTAATTCCCTCTCTGCATAACTCCTCACTAACTCTTTGCTAATATATTCAATCGGTTATTAACTTTGTAAATTTTACTTCACTCACTCTCTGCAGATCTTTTCACAAATTTATTTACTCTGTAAATTTATCACTAACTTTTTGTACTTATATTCACTCATATACTTGCTGTGTACATCTATAGTTACTCACGCTGTACATATTCACACACTCACTCTGTATCATTGAGCACAAAAAGTCACCTGTTTGTCCTAATATTGTGGATATAGGCCCCCCAAGTCACTAATCCAGCAATATTAATATTTGTATCAACTATTTGAGGATCTATTGAGTGTAAAGTGAGTGTTAGGGTGACACAAAATCGAGACCCGTATATCTGCGTTATCAAACAAGACCATATAACAATGAGAGGGGGCCAAGAGTTATTACTAACATTAGGGAGTCATATATATTTATAGGTTATAGTTTTACTAACAAACATAATAAAGGTTCCAGTTCTTGTTGAAAAAAATAATGATTTTTTGTTCCTCTTCGGTTCTTAATTACATCCAATTTTTTGTTCTTGAAAATATATATTTACTAGCAACTAGCATTATACAAGTTTTAGATAAAAAACATCATTTAAAGTTAATTTACAATAAAATATATAACTTATTCATATAGAAAAATACAAAGGATTATACTAGTTCAGAAGATAGATAAAGGTACAATTTACTTATAATACAGGATATCATTTGAACGGGAGATTTTAATTTTTTTTTCTCTCAAAATTCTCAAGATTAAGAAAAAGAGGTAGGTACTAATCTTGTACTTGTACATTGAATCTTACTACCCATTCAGGATATCGGTATATTTATACAAATGGGGATAGTATGAGGCAGGTATAATTAAAAGAAAATGTAACAGCATTTTTTACAAGGGGGGTTCATCTAGGAAAAACCACCCACAGTACACCCAACCGAGATTGGAACCCTAATATTCCCGCCATCGACATTCCAGTCTATTACAAGAATTACACCTTACACCACCGATGCGGGTAAAGTAATAGCATTAATTTCTAAAAACTAATTAATTTACTTTCAATTTAATATCTTAAAAACTCTTATAAATATTTTCAATTTAAAAAACGTAAATATACTATTCTATCTTGTGCTGGTGAGATGCAGCCAATTCAATCAGTTACTAAGACGGGAACATAAGTAAATATTGTTTCATAGTGTCTACATAATTTTATCTATGTTAGGCTTCACTAACAGGCTATTAAATTAAATGTTATGGCAATAGCATCAGTTTAAATTCGCACGTCTTTTGTTTGAAATGTTAATAATATTTTTAGTACTTAATTTATAAGCACACCATAGATTGTAAATAAGTCTGCAGCGTTAAAATGATTTATTTTTATAAATTATACTCTAAGACCCTCCTTATGTTAACCTTTATGTCACTGTTCCTATTATATTTAAATAAATTTCACGCTGGAATATATTTATTTCCCCCATCTACCAAATTAACCCAGCATCCAGCCATTAATTCATCACTGTGAGGGGGGAAACCCACATTTCACCAAAGATAAATTTTTAGACCATGCTAGGAATTGATCCCAGGACCCTTATAACTCAGTAGACAAACAAGCTACCGTGTGAGCTAAGGTTTAGGACTCACAATAAACACAGTTTCTGAAATATTTGATATTTTACAGGTAAAAAATAAAAGTATCTATCTACAGTTTGCATATCTTCCCTTTCACCCCTCTTATTTCCCTTCAATGAAAACTGACCACTCAATAACCACATTAACAGGTTTAACTTTTAGGAATAACTACTTTAAATTAATATTTTTTTGGGTTTAGCTCAGAATGCTTGTGCAGCCGGGGTGATTCTCATTTTTTACTTTCTCATATAAAGACAATTTTTGGCCTTTGAGATTATGATGAATCTTTCCGTTTTATATGAATACGAACCCATAAAAATGGATTTTTTCAATTCTGTCTGTCTGTTCTTGGCACTACATCCAAAAGTTTGGATTCATTTTTTCCAAACTTGGTATTTAGATGTTATATGGCTATATCTAATGATTTTCCCCACCCTGTCCCCCAAATTAAGGGTAGTTTACTGATAATTGACATTTCAAATTTCCAATTTTGTTGAAAATGACTGTAAATATTTTGTTTTAACTGGATAGCTAGAGAGTGTTTGATTTTTCAAATAAAAATACTTACTTTTTTTTGTGGAAAATTTTGTTTAAGGGTTATTTACTGATGAGAAATTTTAGAAAATTCAATTTATCCCTCAAAAGTTGCTTTAAGGGTTTTGTTAAAAATTTATATCTTGGGAGTGTTTGACACCACCAATAATGCATACTTGTGGATAGTTTATTGATGAGTGATATTTTGTACATAATTAGACATATCTTAAAAATGGCTATCTGGTAAGATTTTTTACAATATAAGTAATTTCATATAAATTTCTTTAAAAAATCATTTGATACCAATGAACAAAAACATTATCTTTAATAAATTTTAATTAAAAAAATTCAAACAATTTTGTTCAAAGTTGGTATCTGGTGATTATTTTAAATGGTAAATAATTGTGTATAGTTACCTTTTTCTAAAATTAATAAAGGGTAACTTACTTTCACCAATTTGAGGAAGTTATACTTTATTTGAAAATGGCCTTTAGGATCTAGTTCAAAATGAGTAGATGAGAATTTGTTTGATGAATAAGTATATAGTTTACTTTCTCATATCAAGAGTAATTATTGTAATCGTAAGAAATCTCTAATCTTTACGTTTTATGTGTGTTCAAACCAAAATAATTAATAAGACCCAATCACAAAAAATTCCTCATATTATGTATTAGGCCTATGGCTTCGAAGAAAATTTTCAAAAATAGGTTTTGAGTAAACTACTCTTAAGTTTTCTTCAAAGAAACAATCACAGTATCTTGTTAATCACAATAATCACTCTTTCTATATACATTTTAAACTAATTGTTCAAATATATTTAACAGCATTCAAAATTACAAAACTAATTTGTTTGTTAACTAACTTAAAATTATTTGTTATTTCCTTAAACAAAAAGTGTGCTTATTTGTAATGAAAAACTATTCCCAACCTCCTCCCATTTTGAATTAAATTTTCAAGATCAGTTTCCAAAATATTCAAATTTTCTTTAAATGGTCGTAAGTAGAATACCCATAAAATAATTTATTTTATATAAATAAAGATACGTTATTATTGAAAATGTAAACGCTGCCCCGATACCAAATTTTTAGCCAAATTGCTAGAGCTTTTTAAAAAATCAAATTTTACATAAATCAGTTATTAGCTAATTATTATAACAAGTTTTTGTAGAATAATACATCCACATAATTATTTACCATACAAACAACTAACAGATACCTATTTTTTAACCAAATAGCTAAAGTCATTTCTTAAAATATTCATATTAAAAAAAAGAAGTCACAATTAAACTACCCATAACCAAATTTCCCCCAAAAAACAAACATATATTTTAAACAAAAACACTATAGCCATTTTCAAAACAATTCGAATTTTCAAAGATCACTCAGAAAACGACCTGTTTCTCGAATTTTTTCCCAACACCCAGTATACAAGGTTATTTCTCAACTCAAACAATCCCAAGATACCCATTTGGAACCAAATCGTTAGAGCCATATGTAAAATATTTCATGTTTTTGAAAAGTCGGTTATCAGTAAACAACCCATAAATGAGTTTTTACCCCAAAAACAATTATACATTGTTATTTCACACAATCTACAAATAAATATTTTTAACAAAATAGTTAGAGCTATTTTAAAAATATTTAGAATTTAAAAAATCCATCAGTAACTACTCTTTAAAGATTTATTTTTTCCAAAAACCAATTATACATTGTTATTTGTCATGTAAAACAAATTCTAGATATGCATTTTGAACGATATTGTCTGAGCTATTTAAAAAAACTCATCAGTAAAATAACCTTAATTGAATGACTTGGGTAAAAAACCTAAGTATTTTGTGGTATAGCCATATAATATCTAAATATTAAGTTTGAACAAAATCCATAAAACCATTTTGGACCCGTGGCCAGAGACAGACAAACAGAATTGTAAAATTCAATTATTTGGGTTAATGTAGCTTTATATTATGTGGAGGCTTTATTTTATTTTGACCATATCCATCAAATAAAGGGTAGTTTACTGTAGAGTGATATTTTTTTATTACAAATTTTCCGAAAATGGCTCTAACGATTTTGTGTGAAATTGATGTATAGGGAGTGTTTTACCTGACAAATAACGCTGTATACTTGTATTTTGTATTAAAATTAGTGAAGGGGTACTGATGAATGATTTAATTTTTTTTAAATGTTTTAAATATCGCTCTAAGGATATTGTTTTATATATGTATATATATGGGAAATATTCGACTTGGCAAATAAGACTATATACTTGTTTTTTGGGAGAAAATTAAGCGTATTTTATTGAAAACCTATTTTTGAATATTTTGTTCTAAGCTATAATACAATATAAGAGAAAGTTTTTACGTCTGTGTCACCATATTTATTTAAGTAGTCCTTATTTTTAAACGTTTACTGTCACTCATAGTTGAATATATTGTTTTAAGCTTTTAGCCTAAATAGTAACATGATAAAATACTACAAAATTTGACAATATTTCTTCAATACTCTGCTTGTGCTAAGTGCTCATAGACCATTTTCTAATCTTCTCGGAAAATAAATATATCCTACTTTCACCAAATTAACGAGAAAAGAAAATAATATTTCAAAATCAAGTTAACCTAAAGAAGGAATCAAATGTAATAATAAATACAATTTAGAGCGCTTAGAAATTGATAAGAACCTTAATTAACCTAAAAATATTTATCGATTCCAATTTCAGTTTAAAAAAATTTGTTTTTTAAATAAATATTTTAGGGTTTTGTATTCTGTTTAGTTAAAGTTCGCCTTTAATTTTGATTATCAATTTTAGTTCCAAAACATAGTAAATCTTGCACTCTTGATGCTGAGCCAAATCGACCAGTGAACTCGTATCCAAACTAGTACATATTCGACTTCTAATGACACAGAGATGATTAAATTGTCACGGTTACATCCAATTACACCCTCGTCCATTAAACGGCGAGAGAGATAAAATTACATTATAAAAAAAGCTGATGGGCAGACTTTTGTTACATTGAATCATGACGAGGGTCTGGAAAGGAATAAGGAGACAAAAAAATGCACAAATTAACAAGTAATTGATGAGCGTTTCCAGGTGACGCTATTACCAAACAAATACACTTCATCTCTACACCCAAGATTATTACATAGATTGTAAATATATATGCCAGTGTGGGGAACTGATTGAAGCTATTTTACTATTTTACACTATTAAATAAAATAGCTATGTTGCCATCTATTTTTTAAATTTTGGCCACAATTTGGTGCGTCTTTGACTAATTCAAAGTAGAGTGGCCCAACAATTGGTTTGTTCCCCAATTTGAACCCCATAATGTGTAATCAGTCAAATAATTTCTCTAAACGTTCAGTTTACCTATCCTAATAAATTGGTTTTGTTTCAAATACCACATTATATAATAAAAATGTGTAAGGGAAAAGATAATTAGGGACGAGATAGTTCAACACCAAAGCGCTTGAGTGTTCAAATATATATTTATAGTAATAAAACTACTGTGTCAGCGCCAAGGCTCCAATAGGCACTAACACAAAACCTCCAAATTGCTTTGAAAGTTAAAACTACTCTGAAGGAGCGTATATTGGTTTTCATATTTTCTTATTAGTCTTGGTGGGTTCCAGACTAGATTCTGACTGAAGGAAGATATTTTGGTGTTAATACCTTCTAACTAGGATTTATGACACTGGGGAAGGGAGGGGGTAACCTAGTGACCATTCTTATACCCTGTACTAATCACAATACATTGTTAGGATAGTAAAATCTCGCAAATTAAGGTGGGCAGCACAAACAGTGTGAATGAAAGATTCTAGAACTATTTGAAGGGTATTTATCAGCTGATAAACCCAATGGTAATATATCATTGAGAAGAGATAAAAACAGATGGTAGGATAATATTATAATGGACCTGAAAGATATAAGGTGTAATGAGGTGAACTAGATAGAGCTAGTTCAAGATGAGGATAAGTGATGTACTTTTATAAGTGTGGTAATGCACTTTCTAGTTCCTAATACCATAGAGTAGGTAAGCAAGGATTAATTAGTTTGATAATATTATCACTGAAGTAAGACTTTTGGGTGGAAAGTCTTCTTCCTTGGTTGCACGGGTTTAAGGTTAGCTTCTGATTTAAGGGGCGTATTTGGTTGATAACTTCGTGATAAACTTGATTAGCTTTATTCCAGCTTTAGAGATACATTTTAGTGTCAATATTAGCTAAACTTTAAGAGAGAGAGAAATTATCTACGTAAAGCCATTTATAGAAAACATCTTTTTAAATTGTTCAAAAAATAAAATATGGGTTTTAAGGAGTAGAAATATTAATAAATCACCAAAGCACTACAAGAAAGTCAACTCTTTCTTAAAATCAAACTTCGTTTTAAAATCAGCTATTAAGTATATGTTAGGTTTATACATTCATCTACGATACGAAGAGAGCATAGTTAGACCCCAACTTATATTTTAGTCTCTATTAGAACCAAGACGATAAAGCATAGGCTATCTTATTTTTACAAAACATGTTTTTCAGTTTAACCCTTAACAAGCCGCTTCAGCGCAAACATGCCGATTTAAATATATTTTCTTGACATAATTTAGTTATTTTCTTAAAAAATATTGAAAATTGACCTCCAAAAAGTTTTTAGAACTATGTTACATAATAGTGGATTAATATAACAAAAAACAATTACTTCAATTTAAATAAAATGGCGAGAATCAAGTAACCTAAGACAATATCTAATTTTGGTAATATTGTAACATATTTATGAATGGGAATATTTCTTTCAACGTCACTCTATTAACAGTTAAATCTTATGATGAAATGCCTTGCAAGGTTAAGAGAATACATATCCATTGTTTTCTAGAAAAATCTGTGGACACGCGGACTAAATGTCAATCTCATAAAGTATGGTTTGCGGTGACGAGGAGGTAAACATGTTCCAATCCTGGTTAGGCAAAAAAGGGTGGTTTTCCACTCTACCTTATTGCAGATTCAAGTAAATGATCGCTAAATTCTCCTTATCTAATCACTATTTAACTATCGTAATTAAATTTGGTATATTCTGGAAGGTTAGTAAAACAAATTAATGTGAACATGAAGCTCATCTGCTGAAGCACAACCTTATGTTTCAGTTCAAGGGTTCGGGTCACATACATTGTCCTTGTATGTAAAGCCGCTATAATGAAAGGATCACCTGATATGGACAACGTGATATAGACCATCTTATATTAGCCACCTGGTATGAACCACCTTATATTAGCCACCTGGTATTAACCACCTTATATTGACCACCTGATATTAACCACCTTATATTAGCCACCTGGTATTAACCACCTTATATTGACCACCTGATATTAACCACCTTATATTTCCCAGCCGATATGAAGCACCTGATATGAGCCATCTGATATAGACCACCTGCTATTTCCTAGCTGATATGAACCATCTGATATGGACCACCTGCTATTTCCTAGCTGATATGAACACCTGATATGAACCATCTGATATGGACCACTTGCTATTTATTAGCTGATATGAACCACCTGATATGGACCACCTGCTATTTCCTAGCTGATATGAACCATCTGATATGGACCACTTGCTATTTCCTAGCTGATATGAACCACATGATATGAACCATCTTATATGGACCACCTGCTATTTCTTAGCTGATATGAACACCTGATATGAACCATCTGATATAGACCACCTGCTATTTCCTAGCTGATATGAACCATCTGATATGGACCACCTGCTATTTCTTAGCTGATATGAACCACCTGATATGAACCATCTGATATGGACCACCTGCTATTTCCTAGCTGATATGAACCACCTGATATGAACCATCTGATATGGACCACCTGCTATTTCCTAGCTGATATGAACCATCTGATATGGACCACTTGCTATTTCCTAGCTGATATGAACCACATATAGCTGATATGAACCACATGATATGAACCATCTGATATGGACCACCTGCTATTTTCTAACTGATATGAACCACATGATATGAACCATCTGATATGGACCACCTGCTATTTCCTAGGTAATATGGACCACCTGCTATTTCTCATATTATATAAATCACCTGATATGGACCACCTGCTATTTCCCAGATGATATAAATCACCTGATATGGACAACCTGCTATTTCCCAGATGATATGAACCACCTGATATGGACCATCTGAAAGGACAACCTCAGATAATATCCAACTTGTCAGCACGATTCCCGTGCCTGTCTCATCGCAATCGTCAATCCCCATCCTGCACTGTTTGATGTGAGTCAAAGGTCCCCGTTCAGTTCCCAACAGAGGTCAGACACTCGTCATATGTAGTTTGTTCACGATCTGGCGAGAAACCAGAGTAGACCCCTCCCATCCACCGTCCTTCTCTACTCTCTTCCATTAAAAAGGAAATATCGTTATTTCATCCAGTCTGATATGCCAGAAGAAAGATTCTTTCATCCCTAATTCCTCTCTATTACCTATTTACTATTCAGATAATCTCATCCACCATTAGGAATGGCCCATCATAAGGCAGCCCTAGATACTTGAGCGAATAGTTTTAAATACCTGCCTACACACACCTGCTTATAGGTACATCTGCTTATATCTAAACCCTGTTAGGTTTACAAGTGCTTATGTCCACAAATGCTTGTATTATCTATGCATATTTATGCCCACACACACTTATATAATTTCAAACTCATGTCTCCACATACTTATGTCCACACAAACGTATTTAGGTCTCCCAGAAAATTATGTGATTGATGTGCATGCCCCGTATAAAGTGCAGAGTGTGAATGATGGGATGGTTTGGAGGGGTACGGGTAAGCAAAAGGGGTATCGTTTTAACCTAAATTGAGTCATACGTAATTTAGATTTAGTGATGGGACGAGAGAAAAGCATTTTACATATTCATGAGTTTGGCGAGGAGGTGAGGAATCGTACACAGGGTAGAGAAGTGAAAGCCGAGTTGAGGGATGAAGTGATACTGCGGCTAGAGGGCGTAGTTGAAGGGTGTCAGTTTAACAAGGGGGAGAAGAGGGAGTGACGATCTAGTCGAATGGGAGCAAGGAGTTTACCTAAGACGATTTCGAATTGCCAAATAGGTGGGAGCACTCGAGAATATATTTAACAAGGCTATTATTTTAATCATCACCTTTATCAAGATTGATTACACACAAAGTGTCAAATGTAACTAAAAAACTTGAAGAAATGTTGAAGAAAAATAAAGTAACCAAGACAAATAACTACAATGTCTAGTTTAGGATATAAAAGAGATATGGTTAGAAATTAAGTGAGCTTGAACTAAATCATAAAAAAAACCAGAACCGAATTAGATACTTAAAAACAAATACTTTATAAATGTAATAATCTTATATATTATTTCTGTTGTCAACATACCTTTTTTCAACTAATACAAAGCCTACAGCGATGAATAGGGTATCAATGGATAGTATTTTTTACCAACTTCTGACAGTATACTCAGTTTACGTTAAAGCACATTGTTTGTTTAAAATTTAAGATAAAAGAAAAATCTAACAATATTTTTGTATCACCTATCCACTTCGCTGAGTATTTAATTCCAACAACCCAACAAAAGACTAATTTTTTTGGTGGGGGGGGGGGGGGGGGTTCCGCCCCCCCCCCCCTACACAATTTCATGAACAGATCATGTATACAGCTTTATTTATGGTTCAAACAATATCAATATTGAGGTACAATTACAAAATAGGGGGCTGTGCTACCATCAAAAGCACTTCAGAGTGCGGTAGTTATAGTGTTATGTTACCAAACAAACACTTTAGAGAGCTTCTAGAGGTGCTTTTTTCTAGCCTTTAGCTGTTAGGAGGTTATGTTGCCATAAACCATTTTTTAGAGAACTTCTATAGGTGTTTAAATATATAGATGTTTCCTAACCTCCGGCAGTTAGGGAGCTTTGTTGCCATAATAAAAAACTATAAAGAGCTTCTAGAGGTGTTTAATATTTATAATTTGTCCTAGCTTCCGGCAGTTAGAGGGCTATATTGGTATAAAAACCCACTTCAGNAATCCGAACCACGGTGGAGACCTGGCATTCCCCACATTCACAAAATGTCTTGTCAGAGGTGAAGGAAGGGTTTGGTAATCAGATAATAAATCTGTGTCGGGACCGAGGATTGAATCCCGGACCCCCAGCATAGAAGTCCGACACCTTACCCCTAAGCCACCAGGTCACCTGATAGCTATATAAATAAAAGGAAAGAAAAGAAAGAGCATGAGCGTGAAAGCTAAATGACGCATCAATATGTAAATAAAAGAGGCAAATGTTTACGAGGCGTCTTTAAGAAAAGATGGAGGAGAAACAATGACATTTTGGTAAAGATAAATGGAGTGTTGTTGGCAAGAGAGGCTATCGGTGATGGGTGCCTTAGGATGGAGGACAAAGCTTGTTACTGAAAGCTTTCTCTTCTCTGTTAGGGAGAACAGGGTCTATTATTCGCTCTCTCTTCTCTGGTGGAGAGAACACACAAGAAGGTACTTGATGGCGAGATAATTTACTAGTTTCACTGGCGTCTTACTCTTCAAGCTACTTCAAGAGCTAGTCTTGCCTTCAAAATAGGAGCTAAGGAAACAGCTGACGGTATTCAATTCTTGCAAGGTAGAATCATAAAGAGCTTGTATGATGCAGAGAGTTATATAGTCTTAGTCAATATCAATCAGTTGGTACACACTTGTAGTTTAAATTGATTAGAATATCAGGTGGCGCAAACAGTCTTCTACCTTCAGTCATTAGAGCTGTTGTTCCACTCTTGCAGGGTAGCGTGTTTAGAAGCTCATGTGGTGCAGGCAGTCTTCTACCCTCAGTCAATAATGTCTTCTTAAAACTCCCAGTTGAAACAATGTTGAGGTGTTATTGATCGTTTCTGAGTTGAATGAAGAGGGCATGTAAGTCAAGCGGCCTCCACCTTCAGGATCCTATGACTTGAAGGATCCTTCACGGCTACTTTACTTCAAGTTGGCCTGAAATTATTCGAGAGGAGGAGTCAAGTGTTGGTGGGTAATCTTTGCCTGGAAGAGGAGGGTTTGAATCTTGACAAGGGTAACACAGGATTACACTTAGAAGAGGGATTTGTTAGTTTGACTAAAGTTTCATTTTCTTGTATTTACGAAGTATGTATAAAGTAATGTGATATTTACCAATTATATATTGCTATAGTTTAGATTTTGTATTCTCTATTAGCATTTATGGACATTTTAGAGATGCTCAAAGCTAAATAAATTTTCTTCAAACTTGGTATCTATGAATATTTTATATTTATTTCACATATGATTCAAATGGTTCATTGACAGTATCGGCTATCACCTAGTTACGTTTTAAATTAAATAACATAGTGAGGAAGTTTAATAGTTACAGTATTTTCTATCCCACTAATCTTTTGCGTCACAATTTTTCCACAAGTAAAATATAAAAATATATGTTCCTGACACAGATTATATATTATTGATCAATTTAGTAGTTGTTGTTTTAGTAACTTTATTTATAAATAATAAATAACCCCTTTTAAAATCAATTCTATACATAGTTAAAATACATCAACTAGTAGGGTCTAAAGTTACTATTTAGATTGGTGTAGAATGTATTAATTTATTATCTTGACATTATCACTGTTTTAGGCCATTGTTTTTAGCACCACTCACGCTTAAAGATGGATTCACACTGAGAGGGCTGTGCGCCGGCTGTGTCGTCCAGGATTGCTTCAAAAAAATGTTCTCCCAAGGTCACGTTCCAGACGGTTCAGTACGGCAGGCGCACAGTCCTGTCACTGTGAAATGAGATCGGGCGCCTTATGGTCGGCCATGTGTCGTTTCTCCTAATTTGGCTTCTTCCGGAAAATGCGAACTTTCACGATGGTTATTATGTACAATCTGACAATGCCTGGAGAACATTCCAACACAACTATTGTGTGCAGTAATTATGGCAGAAGGAAACTTAATAATTTTGGTACAAATATGCAATTTGCATCACAAATAATATTAAAATAATCTCATTAAATAATTTATTTTGAAGGAAATAGCGGAAAAACTCATGTTAAAAGTAACTAAGGTGATCAAAACAGTCATATCATGATAGCGACACGACACAATCAGCTTACAGCACGGTCGTCGCACAGTCATGTGAGTGTGAATGCTAGCGACACGACACAATCAGCTTACAAGCACGGTCGTCGCACAGTCATGTGAGTGGGAATACTAGTGATATGACACAGCTGGCGCAAAGTCGACACACTTCAGTGTGTGTGTCGAACAAACGGGTTGATTGTGAAAAGCCACGACGTGGCATCCTTTAAGTCTCCAAATACCAATTCTTTGAAGTCTGTATTCAGTTCTTTGAACCCTTCACTTCATGCTCCTGTAGTTTCCTTTCGTTACTTGTACTCCTCTAGGCTTCCCAAAGAGCCAGCATATTTGATACTAGGGCTATGAATAGCACTACATCTACCTCACAGCCCTCCATTATCCAGAAAATAAAACATATTTTAAAATGTACGAGCAAAGGCTGACACTTCTGCGACCATCTCTACCACGCTGTCCATGAGGGGCAGCTCTCCGCTGGACGGAGGAAATTCGGCAAGTCTAAACACGCATATTTAGCTTCGTGATCATTTCACGCTGTTGACGGCGAGGTACCGCTCTGGATTGAAATGGGTGTCATGGTGACAACGGTGGCTGTCTACGGATTAAAGCCGTACATGGCATGGTTAGTTGAGCGTGAAGTCATCCATAAACGCCCATGGCTATTACTAATTAAGGTGCCGTGCTGTATATGGCGCACAGTGAAAAGTCGTATCGTCTGAAAGTAGCCTTAGTCTAGTCACAGCCTTTTAAATAGAGTCAGTCTAGTCGCAGCCATTTGAATGTAAAGTCAGTCTAGTTGCAGCCATTTGAATAAAGAGTCAGTATAGTCACAGCCATTTGAATGTAAAGTCAGTCTAGTTGCAGCCATTTGAATATAGAGTCGTTCTAGCCATAGCCATTTGAATATAGAGTCAGTTTAGTCACAGTTATTTGAATATATATTCAATATAGTCACAGCCATTTGAATATAGAGTCAGTCTAGTCGCAGTTATTTGAATATAGAGTCAGTATAGTAACAGCCATTTGAATATAGTCAGTCTAGTCGCAGTTATTTGAGTATAGAGTCGTTCTAGCCATAGCCATTTGAATAGAGAGTCAGTCTAGTCACAGTCGTTTGAATAGAGAGCCAGTCTAGTCGCAGCCATTTGAATAGAGAGTCAGTCTAGTCGCAGCCATTTGAATATAGAGTCGTTCTAGCCATAGCCATTTGAATATAGAGTCAGTTTAGTCACAGTTATTTGAATATATATTCAGTATAGTCACAGCCATTTGAATATAGAGTCAGTATAGCCACAGCCATTTTAATATAGAGTCAGTCTAGTCGCAGCCATTTGAATAGAGAGCCAGTCTAGTCACACAGCCATTTGAATATAGAGTCAGTCTAGTCGCAGCCATTTGAATAAAGAGCCAGTCTAGTCGCAGCCGTTTGAAGAGTCAGTCCAAGCGCGGCCATTTGAAGAGTTAGTTTAGGCGCAGCCATTTGAAGAGAGTCAGTCTAGATGCAACCGTTTGAAGAGAGAGTCAGTTTTTCTAACAATCAGTTTGACTCTTATAGCCCCAGACCTTTGAAGGGAGAGTAAATTGCTCCAACAGTCAGCCAAACTTAGCTAACCCGAGCCGTTCTGGGAGAAAGTCAGTCTCCTTAACAGCTGGCTCAACTATTTTCGTCGGAGGTTTATTATATCCTATTTTCCATGGATCTTGCGTATCCACGTCTTGTTGATTAAGACCCAACAAACCGCTCCTACCTCCATTATTATTAACAATTATTTCTGTTCCGTTCCATAGCCCCTCCCCCTTTCCTGAGGACCAGTTAGGACCCCTGAATTATTCCCCGAGGGGATGGAGGACCCAGTTTTAAAAGGCTCGGGGAATGAGGGAGAATTTGCATTCATGGCGTTGTATCGTGGTAATGTAAAACAAATGAATTCGTGGTTGAAGTAACGCAGGCAAGTCTGAGCCGTCTACTTTACGGAGTGATAAGGAGACGAGGGTAGGACAGGAGGCCGATTAGTGAGGACTGGAGGATATGGCAGGAGGGCTCGACCAGAGAGAAAGGTTTCAGAGGGATTAACTTTGGTTTTAGCTCCCACAAGTGAGGTTATTGGTGCCTGGGAAAACACATTTAGGGATTTTTTAAGCACTGCGTCTTACTACTCGTTCGGGTTATACGCCTATTTTTTAATTAATATAATGGGGTAAGGATGAGGAAGTTTGAATTTAGAGGAATAGTAACATAATTTTAGTGGAGGGAGAGTGAAAACCGTTTATAAAAACCACCCTCAGTACACCCAACCGGGACCAAAACCTATTCTCCCCGTCATCGACAGTCTAATATATTGCAAGAATGACTCCTTAGACCATTCGGTCACCGAAACGGGTTTTGTGGAACTTAGTTTTCAAGTCTCATCGAAGTATATTGGATGCAAGAGATTCTTAGCTCACGACAAATTGTTGTCCCAAGAGATTAACCGTTACTATTGCATGGAACGCGTAATATAAAATTTGTTTTTGTATTTTGTTTTATTGTGCTTTGATTATTAGTACTCGTGCGACTTATCCACGTTTTTAAAATAATGGGGTTAGTATGATAAAGGTATAATTGAGAGGAAATGTACCCACATTTATGTACGGGAGAGTAGAAACCCATTTAGTTTAGAATAAACTTATCATTATCACCCGAGATTAGAGCCTTCCCCATCACTGGAAAACCAGACTAGATGAGACTAACGCCTTTGTTCATGTGCTTCATCTGTGTGGGCTTTGTAATAATCTTTATTATCTTTAAAAAAATTAAATTGGCTTTTTTAAGATATCAAGAATTACATTTCGAAATGGCTTCAGTGTAGAATGTATTCAGAAGCAAGTAGACTCACAAACTTAATTGTTTGTTCCTGTCAACTTTGACGTCAGAAAGAATCTCTTCAACAATATTACTGTCGAATTCTCTTTTATATCGATATTTCTGCAATACATGTTTTTTTATTCGTTTTCGCCCTTGGCTAACATTCTCCTAATAACAAAGTGATGACAAAAATAGAGTAGTTTTGATCATTATTCTACAAGGGCTGATACTCATTGGTTTGGCCGTTTCGTGTGTGTATTTTATGACTTGTTTTTTGTGATTGATGAATATTGACCAAGTTGGGTAAACAGATAAGCCCTGATTTGTGTGTTTTATATTTTTTGAGAATTCCTTTAAAATGCTAGAGGCTTCTAACTTTTATAAAGGTTTGGGTAAACGTAACTTTATTAGTTATTAGCCAAATCCTTCTCAAAAAAATTTTATTTGGAGGGAGATTTTTATTTTAGTTATAAAGATTGTAATTTGTTTGATATGCATTTGCAAATATCGTGAGCTAATTAACATTCCTTAGCATTTATACAATTTAAAGGTCATATTATAGATTATTTTTAGCTTTATTGTGATAATGATTATGACGATGGTAGTAATAATGATACTAATAAAACCAATACTAAGCAGTTAGAATATACAAATATATGTTTTAAATCAACTTTATTTTATCATAGTCTTAATGATAAAAAACAATAATATATTTAATTTAGGATAAACTTTTATTAAAAAATATCTCCATTCATAAGGCTTGTGCTCATTTTAAAACCTCATAAATTTATTCTTGCGAACATTACATAGATTTTTAACTCCCTCTTTATATGACGTATAACTTATATTTGCTTGATTTTATTTGATAATGATACGTTTTTATAAGGTTGTTGATTAGTGTGTTCTTAATACTACGCGTCTTACTGCCCAGATGAGCTCTATCAAATTAATTTTTGTCCAAGGACACAGGATTAGGAAGGTTAGTTCCAAGCCACATTGTAATCCCGATTTGAGAAACCAGCTCCAGTTCACTTGTATACAATTCAAATGAAACATGACCTAGTCCGCAAGTCCAGTATAGTAACACTGAGCTAACTCTGCCAGCTCTGCACAGGTAATTAAGGACAACCAATATAACATGATATCTGGTCGTGGTTGAAAGCACTAGGACTGAGGTCATGCTGCATGTCTCCGGAGAGTTATAATTGATACATGCAGTTGTTATCAGTTCACTACAGTCAGGAGGTCCCCGAGACTTTTAACCATGATGCGTCAGTTGCCCAAATCAATGGTAACATATTTTACTAAGGCTCGATAAAATTTATATTTAACTTGAGGGACAAATGAATCTAAAACAGTGTTCACACGGTCTAAATCGTCAGGATCACAATATACTAAATCACCGGCAATGTAGAGGTCAAGATTCTAATCTCGGTTGGGTATACTGAAGGGGTTATCTCTACACATTATCTATCATCATGATTTTACCACCCCTTCATTATGATAATGCGGGTAACTTTCACACAAACGGCATTTCTTGTCCCCACCTCTTGGATTAAGCTGTTAAAAGCTTGCGTGTTAAAGGTAAGAGTAAAAAAAGAAAAAGGTTGAACTTACCTTAATAACTTAAGTGGGGTGGAAACCCATGTTTAAGCTTTCTAGTGTACAATTATATCCCCGTTAACTATTTACACGCCTTCATCTTCTTCCACTACATTAATGGACTCTCACACATCAGCTAGATCAGTCAAAGAGTAAATTATTCACACCGTGGCCTGGAACGAAGACAATATGTTTTATAGATAGTAATACAGTGAATAAATAAATTAAAATATTCAATCCTAATATTGTCAACTCGTGTTACTTGTTAGGAGCCATAAACTATGTAATGCTGTTGAAAGGGGGAAAGGTGAGTTCTACCATCTAAATGATGTTACACGGGAGGAGGTTGGTACATCACACTGCTCCGTAACACTGATTTAGTACTTCCTGATATTGGTAAAATAATATTATAGTTCATGTTTTCACCGTTAATAATAATACTTTTAAATAACTTTTGATTCTGAGCTGTATTAAATCTGATTCCTTCTTTTAGTTTCATAAAAATTTCTCTATTAAATAATGACATTTACTCTGGATATAAAAGTTACATAATACAGGTGGGGGTGGAGGTGGAGAGTGAGTCAGGCTAAATGTCTACATGGTGTTACATGGAGGGGCGGAAGGGTCGAGAGAAGGTAATAATAAACGTTACGTGGTTTATGGATGACCCCTTGTGCTGTTGATTCCAAGCCTTGTTCTTTTTAAACATTCAATAATTAATATGAACCAAATTAAGAGCAACCTCAAATTGAAGTCATCCCTTCTAGCTCCCATCATTCTTGCATGAGCAAACATTTGTTTGTTTGTACTTGTGGTCTCCAGTCCCTGTCGCGACCCGGGCCGGGGATGTTTAATAAATTCATAGCTTTATGAAAACTGTGGTCGATGTTTTCCCAGTCCACACGACAAACTGTTCAGTTCCTGTCCACTCCAACACGGCCACCATGTTTGAATGCTCTGCATGCACGTGATAACACCGTCAGCTGTCAGCAATCATAATTCATCCCTAGCATCCCCACCCCTCCCCCCGCTCACCCTGAGCCGAAGCGAAAACAAATACCTCGTGTATAAATTTGTCACTTCGTTGACACCAATCAATTATATATATAAAAAAAAAAACGTCCCTCGCGATCTCTCTTGTAACGCCACTGGTCGCTGTGTTCCAAGACCCCGTGGTTCTTGCACACGTGTTGGATGATGTGGGTGGGGAGGGTTCCAGACTTAGAGTCATGTTCTAAATACATTTATGATTTTGTAACGGTTTAGCCAGGGTCCAGAATTAAATGAACAAAATATGACCTATAAAATAATTTGAAAATTCTAAAAAAATCACTTCAAATTTACCAAAAATGGCTATATAGATTTAAACATAAACTCGTGATAAATGCACACGATTAAATTAAGCATGCACATTCAAAACAGAAAAATATAATATATGCAAAGAAAGCTCTTGAACAACTAAATTCTTGTAGTCTGCTAAATACAATATGCATTTACAAATATTTGTTTCAGAAGTAATAGTTATCTCTTCCCAACGCGACTATTTCCAGCTTAATTGTAGTGTATCAGCTGGAATGTGTATTTTACAACTATACAAGTAAAGAAAATACAAAGTTTAAAGTTTACATTATCTTTTCAATCCGACAACTCTATAGTGAAATAAATGGTTCGATGCACCGCACAGACGTTCTTTCTCTTGAATCTTAAGATAATAGCATTTACTAAAAGCTAGTAAAATTTATTAAAATTAATTATACACAGTGTTGTAGAAACACTAAACCAAAGTGCATAAATTTAGTAATAAACACTGTTACAGAAACATTGAGTAAATAGTAGCCTCTCTGTCTACAAAAGAGCATAATATTCTATTTTAATTTCAAAGATTAGAATAATGTATGTATACTCCTGTATACATAGGTTTATAGCTCAGAAACGATTGATTTTATAAAAATATATTTCAAGCAAAATACTTTTATACTAATTAATATTACTACATTCTTACAGTGATAAACTATATTAAAATCTCAAATAGCTACGCAAATATGATCAAAATTGGAAATTTCAGCATTTTCATGGAAAAATGGAAATCAACGATTTGTGTGTGATGTTAAATGGTGTCTATATAAAAAAAATCAATCAAAATCGTTAAATGGATTTTGAGAAAATCGATTTTTTCCGTTTTATTCTCCTTCAATATACCGCCCTAAATTTTATGGTTGAATATCTAATTCCAAAAAGGAGAAAAGCCCTTCGGGTAAAAACCTTAGATATCATGTTTTAGCCCGATCAATAGAACAGTTTCGGCTCTAGAACGAAATACAGGCAGACAAACAGACGGCACTGCAAAAACAACTTTTTAGGCAGGTCATGAAATGTCAACATTTATCAAAATATCGAGTACAATTTTTTTCCCACCACATTACTTCTTTCTCCGGGTCGAGAGAAACTAATATGTGTGTTTGAGTATTTGATCATTTATAAAATCGATAGTAATTAATAATATATTTGCTCAACACACATGCCTAAAACTTATTCAAATATACCTACAAAGATTTAAAAATACCTAAATATCACAAAAAATGGAATGACAAAAATTAATAAAAAAATTACCCGTATAAAAACCGTTTCCATAACGGTCATGAACAGAATTTATGTACACATGAACATAATCATGTCATCAAAATCTGAAACCGGGTAATAACTTATTTTTATAGCCACTGGCTATAAAGTGTAATAACTATAGAGGTATCTCACTACTAACAACATGCTATAATATTTTATCTAATCTCATTTTAATGATATTGACGCCATATGGTGAAAAAATAATTGGGGGTCATCAGTGTGGATTTCAACGAAATAAATCAACGGATCAGATTTTTACTATTTAGCAATTATTAAAAAAAGTTAAATTAAAACATAATGGAACATCAACTATACATATATTTAAAAAAAAGGCCTATGATTCAATTAAAATAAACAAATTATATGAAATTTTAGTTATGTTTGGGGTACCCCTAAACTTGTCAAGTTAATTGATGTACGTTTGACTGATACAAGTGGCAGCGTACGGATTTGGGTGACACTTATCAGACATATACTTTTGAAATAAATAATGGGTTGGAAAAGGAGATGCACTTTCTCAATTTCTTTTAAATCTAGCCTTAGAGTATGATATTAGTGAACAGCCAGAGAGTAGGGATGAATTCACATTAAACGGTACAATACAGCTATTAAGAGACGCAAATGATTTAGTTTTGTTGGGCAATAACAAGGAAGCTGTTGCAAGAAATGCAGAAATGTTATTAGCGACTTGTAAGAAAATAGGTTTAAAAGTGAAAGCTGAAACGACTAAGTATATGATCACACAGAACCCAGATTGGGTGCGATAAGTTAGAGATTACACTGTGAAAAACATATGATAGATATTCTGAAAAATTGAAAAATGTCACCCGGACACGGGAATCGGACCCGAGACCTTTGGTGTACTAAGCCAAAAATCCCGGGTTCAATTTCCGTCTCCAGGTGTCATTTTTCAATTTTCAGAGTATGATATCTAGCTAAAAGCACAAATAATAGCTTCGGCTATTTGATTCTTAATATCATGATAGAGTTAATGAGTTTGAATTTGAATATTTAGTAACAGTTTTAACTATCAGTAAAAATATTATAGTGGATATTAGGAAAAAATAATGCCAATAAATGCATCCTACTACTCGTTCAGTAAGTTGTTGACATCTCTACTGCTTTAAAGTTATGTAAAACTCAGAATAATCAAAAAAATAATTTTACCAGCTGTTCTCCATGATTGTGAAACGTGGTCTCTTACCTTACATGGCGAAAATAAATTGAAAGTGTTCGAAAACAAGGTGCTTAGGAGTATAAATGATCCAAAGAGGGATGAGGCTACTGAAGAGTGGAGGAGGTGACATAATGATGAGCTACATACCCTATACTCATCACAAGACATTGTTGGGATAGTCAAATCTCGTAGATTACGGTGGGCATCGCATGCAGCGTAAATGGAAGAATCTAGAACCGTGCTCAAGGTATTGACTGGCAAACCCGATGGAAAGATACCATTGGGAAAACCTAGACGCAGATGCGAAGATAACACTAGAATGGACCTAAAAGAGATAGGGTGTAATGAGGGGAACTGAATGGAGCTATTTAAAGATAGGGATAGGAGGCGTGCTTTTTAAATTTACTAGTGGACTAGAGTAAATAAGTAAGTATTGACTATAAAATGATGGCATTTGATTTGCTTACTATTTATTTATTTTACAGTACTTTTTGTTAATTGTGGTCTTAAGCAACTATATATTATTTTCTTTAACTAAAAGTATATTTGTCATGTGAGATACTATGAGGGTGGTGTTTTAAATTCTGTTTCATTAAGAACAATAGTATAGTTACTTTAAAATTCATCAGAACCGTCATATATTCTTAGATCTGTTGGTGAAGGTTTTTAGCCAGAACAGTCAGTAGGACAAAAATCAAATAATAATAAACACTGACAAAATAGCCTACAACGAAGCATTGTAGTTTAAACTGATATATTCAATGCCCCGTTATTAGACGATAATACATTGTGCAGCACACAACTGTATTAAATGTAGTATTAGATCTATCTCACGGCGTCAGTAGTTTCAATGTTAAGTTACAATGTCATTTGTTTATTATTTTAGTTTGGCAGTGATACTATTTCTAATGCATATTATACTCATGTTTTGGTATATTTATTCAATGTATGAAAGAAAACACAGAAAAGAGAATATTAGGAATAAAAAAGTCTCAATTAGCAATTTAAAAAAATAATAGGCAATTGCAGTATTTCTATTTTTCGAGTGCGAAAAATATAAAGGTCGGTTCTCTTTTCAGTGTAACTGGTCAACTGTGTCTGTCCTCTTAGTTCTTTTACCCCCTCCCTGTGCCTTTTTTTACCATATCACTTTATATATATTTAAGTATTGTACATCAAATTATGCAGTTGTTAATGTTGCATTTTTTAATGTATCTAGTTTTAAGTAGATTTTAAGAGCTGGACTACCAGTTAATATAACAATAGCAGATCCTAGGCAACAAGTCCGTACCACTGGGGATTGCTAAGGGATTAGACCTACTATTGGAATACTGGTTGACTGGGGACTTCAAGAGGAGTGCTACCAGAAAATATAACAGGGGTATAGAATATTAAATATCTAGTTTGTAGCACTAGGGATATAGGGGGTCACTGTTATAATAGTAGTCATTTGGGGACTTCAAGTGGTACAAGGGTAGAGAATACTAAGTATCTGGTCTCTAGCCCTAGGGGTATACAGGGAGTTATTGTTATAATACTAGTCATTTGAGGACTTCAAGTGGTACAAGGGTAGAGAATACTAAGTATCTAGTCTGTAGCCCTAGGGGTATACAGGGAATTATGGTTGTAATACTAGTTATTTGGAAACTTCAAGTGGGGTGCTACCAGATAGAATAAAAACGGCTCATCTTGCTTTTTCACTATGTGAGTCAATACGCGGCTAAGCTACATTAGTTGAGCCCAAGTTTTTGGAGGTGTGTGGTGGTCCAGCTAAGGAATCATCAGGCCAAAGTATCATAAATTAGTAATAAAGTCCCAATACGAGGATACCACATGCATATTTCCGTGCTCTCAAAATGTTTTATTTAATCGAAATGTAGTTACAGACCTCAGGTGTTGGCCAGTAGTCGCCTTTATTTATTTAATAAACAAAACTTTAAACTAGTGTTCAACTAGTGGATTCCTCTTCAGAATACACAATACTTTCTCTAGAGATTTGTTAGCATTTCATTTTTAGTTAACATCGCTTTTGTAGCCAATATTTACAACATATAGATATCTAGTTAACGTTGTTTTATTAGCAAAGCTTTTTAATCTCTGAATATATAATTAAGATCGCTTTACCAGTCAAGCTTTCAGGCCCTGAATGTTTAGTTAACATATCGTTAATAGCCGAGCTTTACAAGTTTAGCTAACATTGATTTAATAGCCAAGCTTTGTAAGTTCTAACTGTATAGTTATTATAGTTTTACTAATTGAGCCTTACAGACCTTCAATATCTAGTTAATATAGTTTTATTATCCAAGCCTTATAATAGTTGAATATAGAGTTAACATTTATTTACCAACCAAGATTTATAAGCCTTCAATATCTAGTTAATATAGCTTTTCTATCCGAGCTTTTAAAGGTCTGGAGCTATAGTTCATTCATATTCACAATTTTTGCTTTACAAACCTTTCTTTACCAACCCAAATTTACAAAACTCGCTTTCCCAGCCCAATTAAAGACCAAACTAAGTAAACTGCCAGATTACTGTGGATATTAGAATAGACAATTCAAATCCAAAACCCTTCTTGGTCTGGGAGCCTTGTTTATATTGTAAACAGCAGATAACACAAACTTTGATCAGCTTAACTCAACTGGATTATATTTACCCTCCATCATACAATTTTAAATCTTCCTTTTTTGTTTTTAAAAAAGGGAGTTGCTGGGAGATTTTATAAACGGATAAAGAAAGCAATGTAATGTTAAACCCCTTGATACCGGCCCTGATGGGAAAATACTGGGGAGGGGTAGATTGTGTTGACGCGACAGATTTAAGTCGCGTAAGAAGATAACAGTGCAAGGGTATGATGCGGGACACGGGAGGATTATATATTCGGGAACATGGGAACATGAGTGGGGAAGAGGTGGAGGGGGGGTGCTCGTGTAAGCTTGCTGTGTCATCACTACGGGGGCTGCCCAGGGTATTTGTCACAAGGGGGTGCGTGGGCAGGGGTAGGGCTGTCGGCCCATCTCTGCAGTATCTTGCGTGCTAGCAAGACTGTAGTCTTCACCTTCAATCTCCCCAACACTACATACATTGTGCCAGAAATGACTATCAGTGAGTCCTATCTAGGGGAGCAGCATTAGGAGGGTTAATTGTCTGAACTATCACTGAGTATTACATAGGGAAGCAGTGTAACGCAGAAGATGCAATTTATTCTCAAATAAAACCTAATTTTTTGTTAGGAATGTCATTTTTTTCATAGTTTTCATCATTTATTTAATGGAGAGTATACGTTTAGTAGTTGCGATTAGCTGCTCCAGTGGCCGAATGGTCTGAGACGTCACTCTCACAATAGACTAGGGTCACTGGTCTGTCAATGTCAGAGAGATTGGGGTTCAAATCTCTGTCAGGTGATCTGAAGGTGATTTTTCATAAATGGTTTTTCTACTCCCCCTCCACACAAGTGAGGGTAAACTTCTCCTAATTTTAACCTATCTCATCCCTAGTACATTAGTGCAATTAGTACACATGTGTTATACCTGGACGTTGTGTTAAAAACAACAAATCCTGGAGCTAATCTGTTTGGAAGGTGGACTGAATGGGATGAGAGCGAGAGGGGGACAGTGTTAGTCACACGGCTATACTGCATGACTCTGACCCGGTACACCCTAAACATGTTCCCTGAGGATGTCCAGTTCTGTCCAGCTAAGCTTTGGGACCTTTTGTCTCACGGGTACCTCAAACAATGTACTGGTAGTGGCTGACATGAACTCTGTAAGCAGGGCTTGGTACTAACAGACCCCATTGACTACATCCTCTCTGTGGATAATTGTTGGCACAGTGTGAGAACTTACCTGCCTCGTACTGTTCCAGTAGTTCCAGTTAAATACATTGTTTGGTTGGGACCTTGACGTCTACTGCTCAGTGGATCATACAAGAGGAAATAAGTGAATATTAAGGTAAAACGCCATCATTCGCCTGGGGAGAGTATGGATGACCAATAAGGAATTAAAATTTACTTGATCAGATTCAGGCTTGTACACTACGACCACCACCTCAGTAGGTTCATGGGAAGAGGCATCAGTTTCGACATGTCTGCTTTACTGGTGACCGGGGAAGCAAGGGCTCGAATCTCGGCCGAGGGAACTAAGGTGATTTTATTTCCTAAATAATTCCCATTTCTAGCTAATATAATATGGATACCTTTCCTCTGAACCTACCTTACCCATCCAAGGATGTAAATGCGAGGATAGCCCGAACGGGCAGTAAGATGCGTCAAATGGAAAATGAAGGTCTAACTACTACCCTAACCCTATCACGATATTCACTTCTGACCCTAGATTTTGTGTAGGAAAGGTTATGTTGATTTTCAACATTCGACTCTAAACTTTTATCAAATATAATTTCAGCTTGTTTCATTAAAAAAAAACATTAAAAGAAGAACGGAACGGTAGCAAATAATTTATTTGATATGTTTGTCAGAGCACATTTATCTTTGTTCTGTGAAGCTGAGCTCGCGGCAGACAAAGACAGAGAATCAGATGGTAAAACAAACAATATTTTCCAGCTCTAACTTCTCGTCCTGAAAATCAGCTGGAGAGGGTTAAAAGGTGGAATGTTAAGTTGGGACTGTTTTCAGTGATAAGCTGGGAATAGTATTTTGTTTATAAATTCTCTAAAACTCGAACGTTTTTATTTGGGGTATTTAAAACACTTTATGAACCGACTGGTTCTATCTTCATACGAGCTACAAACTGAATTGATTCTATAACAAACACAAAACCTTATTTCCCAGCAATCGATTCATCATTATGGAATTGAAAGCCCCAATTTCAACAATAATTTATTTTACATTCATGGCGATAGTCGAACCCAGAACCAAAGTTTGGTAGGCAGACGCACTGATCAACTGAACCAAGGTACTGGACAGGAGGAGTCACTTATCAGACTAAAGATAGTTTCGATGCAGCCATCGTGAGCTCTTTAAATGGATAGGGTTAATATATTTGATGTATGTCTTGTGTTAGACTCCGGGCCGGTTAGTTTGAGTGCTCAACTTTGTCTGTGAGTATAGGGAACGCGAGTAAAACTAAGTTTTTTTTAACGGTTTGTATAGTAAAACATATTCTTAGCCAAAATAAATTGAAATATTCTCCAGTAGAAACGTAGAGTTTAATTTTCTTCACATGATGATATCAACATTAGCTGAATATCTATCTAGCGAGTCCTCAAATTTAATGACAGCTTTTTATCTTCATTAAAAACGTTTCTCACAAAACGCTAATATGCTCAATTGCTCAAGGTAGATATTACAAAATTGTTAAATCACCACTTGAAGAAAATTAAACTCTATGGGAGGTATGCAAGAACGTATAGTGAATGCTTATTGGACCGATAGTGTGGTCCCGAGCACACTACCGCTCCACCGTTTAACCTCTGATGACGCAAGCAAACCCACGCTAGTGTCCACAAAGCATTCACTTAGTCAAGTTCTTGAATACGACCCTATGTTTCTACTTGAGCAATTTTTTTTTTTATTTTGGCCGAATTTTTTTTATATAAAAACTGATTAAAAACCTGATCTTTACTCGTACCTTACACTCCCACCTTGAGGTTCAAACGACGCCGATTTCAATCCAAAGAGGGGTTGAAATAATTTATTCTTTGTTTTGGGGTTTATTCAATGGATACATTGTTAGCAACCTGGTGTAGGTGGTTTTAATGTGAGTGGTTTAGTGTGTACCACATCTTAATACCTGTCCAGATCATTATGTAGCATTTATAATAACATGATCTAACTTTTCATGAGGAGTGGTGAAGCGTTTAGTAAAACATCACCTCTATATATCCATTCAGAATTCAAACCCGGACCTCACAGGCACCAGCAATCCAGACTATTCTATATTGACATCTTTATCAACGTGATCACAGGTGTGGGATGTTTTATTGTAAAATATGAATGTTCTAGGTTAAGCTATTGACAAATTTGTACATCCTTGATTTTAAAAGAGATCTCTGTATCAAAATTAAATAAAATAAATATCAATTCAGGTATTTATCTTTGCAAACTTAAAAGTAAAACATTTTCAAAGTAAAAGAAATTTGAAGTTTTAGAGTGAAAGCAAAACCGGTAATAAATGCAATTCTAACAATATCAAGAAGGGTACTTAAGGATACATTGTTGAGAGTTATTCGTTTATCTATCTTTACAATCATCACGAACCTGTAACTTTGGCCAATGACTGCATCCAAAGATGGCCGAGGCAGCTAAAATAAAATGCCTCTCAAGTTTACAATCTTCAAAAGGACTTGCTAATGAAATGGCGAAAGAGATTACTTAATATTTTTGGAGTGAAAACTTGAAAGCCGCCGACGAAACGAAGCTACCACACAATGTAGGCCCCTTACAGATAACAGACGCTTTCAAAGGGAATATTAAAATTGTAATTAATAAACTGACACAGGAGGGCGGTATGGATGGGGATGGGGGTGAAATAGGTGTAACACATGGATAGTCGCCAACCAACCAGGGAATATTTGCTTTGGCAGCTTCACTTCTTAACACTTACTATTTTTCTTACACTTACCATCACACCTATAAAGTCGGAGTACTGAAGAGACATAATTTGACGTTTTCCCGTCCCTATCAAAAATTAATTTGTGGCCATAATTTAATATACCTCTGTAGGAAATGGACTACACTGAATTATCTCTGAGGGAAATGCATGGTTACTATCGGGCAACAGCGTTGCCATTCTCTTGTTTTCGTGTGGTCTAGCTTCCCTTAAAAATAATAAACGTTTCACAACGCTGCTCTGGTTAGTTAATGTTACCAGTAGCTCATTCTTACCCCAGCACACAACCTTCTGACATAATTGAAAGCTAGAATATTTGGCGACAGTTAACAGAGATAAAGCTAAGATAAATCGTTCATCCTTAAGGCCTGCATTTCCTTCAGCGCTATCCAGTGTAATGGATAGTTCTGGGTCTTTGTTGTTTCTTCATGGCTACATCAGCAGGCTGGGACTACCATAGCCATTGTCATGGTATTAAAGCTGTCTATAGTCCAGTTTATTTTGGGTTGTGAACCACTAGAGCTGATCTAAAAGATGTAATTAAATAGGTAACACTTCCAAGAGTTGGATTGTTTAAATAGCTGTTGATAAATACTATAATTTTTTAACCCACCGCATCTATTAATACGCATACATGATAATCACTATAATGGGGTAGAGATGAGGAAGAAAACATTTTAGATTTAATATACCTGCATTTGCATAGAAGTATAGTGGGAAACCAGGCCAGTAAAATATGAGAGTGACCAGGGGTCGGTAAAAGGTCGATCGTGATCAACAGGTCGAGCTCGCAGAAGATTTTCAGTCACCCGTGTAAACAAAACTACATCACCACAAACAGGCAAGCGTACCTTGCATTATTCCACTATGGTACAGCTTATAAGATAGTACCATAGTGTAATCCGTCAAGGTAAGTTTGCTGCCGTTCAGGGTAAACGGAGTCTACATTTTATTTATTTTATGTATTTTATATAAAGTCAGGGGCGTAAGTATTGAAGGAAATATTGAATTTAAGGAATAAATACAATATGTATATAAAAAAGGATTAAATGTTGAGCGGAGAAATGAAAGGTGATCGTGGGACCTTTGATAACTGTAAAAGTCGATCGGAGTCCAAAAAAGGTTGCCGACCACTGCCTTAGACCGTTCGGCCACTGAAGCGGGTTATAAGCGGTACCACACTCCATTCTAGTATCTCAGCTAAGTTGATAACTACGCTAGTGGTCCTCTAGGCCACTAGTATAGCAGTACCAGTCACGACTATGACACTAGTCCCCATCAGAGTAGTACGACTATGGCTGAGTTCCTGTTAATGCTTTGTTCAGTCGCGATTAGTGGGTAGAACCCAGAGAGTGGGTATAATTAGAGCGACTGTAACTGAGGTGAACCAGAGGCTGAGGGAGTGGCGAATGAGTCCACTCATATAGCCCTTCTCAGGGGACACCCTGTTGCCTGTGCAATAAGGTCATTAACAACCCATCGGCCCAAACTCCCTCCTAGTCTTAAGTGCTCATTTAGTAGTCTAGAGACTGTCTGGCTCCTGAGCTGAGGGAACAGGAATAGTCTACTGAAAGATACGAGATAATATCATTCTAAATTAAAATGTAACCTTTTCCGAGACACGTAGGATAGGAACGTCAAGCAGCTCTAGTCTGGTTTACTGTTGGCATGTAGGCTGGGGTTCACATCCTGGTTGCGAGTATTTAAGCTCCCCACTTCCCCCCATTCTATCTCCACGTAAATACGAGTATTTTCTTCTAAGTTTTATCTTCCTCATCTCTTTCCTATTAGTGCAAATAAAAGTGCGGGTATCATGAACTGGTAGTAAGACACCATGTAATTTTTTCTATCCTTTGTGAAAAATAAATTAAAGTTTACGTCTTGGAATTAAAATAGAGTCATTATATTAATACATATATGTATTTTTCTAACTATAACTGTTTATTCTGAAAATTGTAAAATTACACCTGGACACGGGAATCGAACTCAGTACCTTTGGCTTAATAGATCAATGCTCTAACTACTGATATATCCAGGAATCGTCAGTTCGATTCCCGTTTCCAGGTGTCATTTTCCAATTTCCAGAATATAATATCCATATGGAGTAATCCTCACTAAAAAACATAAATACTAGCTTTGTCTATTTGATTCTATAACCATTTAGTTACTTATTGTAAATCAATCTGATATTTCTTACAGGTTTACCCTTTCACATTGATAAATTAATAGCCGGGGACTGGATGTTGTGCCTGTCCTAGTCTTAAGCTAGATTATAAGGCATATGAAGCTAAGACAGGCCTAGCCAGGCAGAAGTGGAAAATATATGGCGTGAATAAAAAGAAACTGGCCCAGGCCACAGAATGGAAACAGTAATCGATGTAAAATCTGGCATTTCTACATGATCATATTTCTGTTTACCTTAAATTTATTCAAGTGTTAAGATATTTTCCGTACGGATGCTTAGATTGACGTCACCTATCAACAGTAACATGAACTTGCGTGTACATACATTATAGAAAATATAGCAACATACACAATGACATTCACGTTTCAATAAACCAGAAACCGGAAATAGCACGATTGACATTGATTGACATTGATAGTTAATTTTATTTACCATGCTACGCGTCTTACTATCCATCCGAACTATATGCATATTTATAATAATAAGGTAGGCATAAGGGAGGAGAATGTACCCGTATTTACATGGAGAATGAAGGAATACCACTTAGGGGAAATCACTATCAGAACACCAAGTTGGGATTTTAGCCTCGACCTCCATGTTACCAGCAAAATGCATTATACAATTAATTCATGTGTATCACAAACTGGTACTTGACGGATATCCACAACATCAGTCCTGATAGCTGAATCCAATTTAATTAAGTGAAAGATGACAGCTCGGACACGGGAATCGAATCCCGGGCGTTTGGCTTTGCGCACCAATGCCATCTACTACACTTAAGGCCGATTTACACAGAACGCTAGGCTAAGCTAAGCTATACTCCATTCACGGTAGAAATTACTCTTTTAAAGGTCTTTTTTCCTACCAATATCCTACTATATAATAGCTTTCTGGTAGGGAAAAAGGCCTTTCATAAAACCATTCCTACGCTGAACAGACTTTAAGCTAAGATTTGCCTTGCCAACTAAAAATAGCGGACCATATTTCTAAATGTGCTGGTTCACACAGAAAGCTAAGCTAATCTAAGTTATGCCTTGCTATGTTTTTTCCGAATGCTGGCCGGGCAATTTTTTCATCTCCCATCTTGAGCCATCTTACGTTGAGCATGCGTATAACGCAGCTTGGGCTCCGTGTTGAACAGACGCAGTGCTGGTTTGGGGAAAATAACTAAAGAAGTGTTGAAGTTTTGTTTTCAGTGGGGTTCAAGTGTATTTAAGTAATATTCTATTTTGGTTTAGTATTTAATACACGTTTTTCTATTGAAATGGAAGCGTTAATTGAACAAGTCAAACCTACACCTCCTAAATTTTCTTTATCTTCCAAAACAACGGTTAACAGCAGCATATTTTCTTCCTCAGTACTATCACCTGAACTCAAATAAGAAATTTTCTAGAACACCATCATAACTAAACTTCACTCGAGAAGACCATAAAGAAACAACACTGAATTAAAGTTAGCACAATATATCTTAGCTTAGCATTCTGGGTGTATCGGCCTTTAGACTCGATACATCAACAACTAGTGAAAGACCTGCTTCGGTGGCTGCATGGTCTAAGGCACTACTCTCGCAATTTATTTTTAGCACCACGTCTTACTATCCGTTCGGGTTATACGCCTATGTACTAATTACGCAAATGGTTTTATGGATGAGAAAGGATATATTTAAGATAAAATATACTAGAATTGGCGTGTAAAAGAGAGAGAGTGGAAGACAATTTTGTAAAACCATCCTAAGTACACCTGACCAAGAATCGAACCTCAATATTCCCGTCTTCAGCAATATAGTTTACTGTGAGAGGGGCGTTTTAAACCGAAGTGGGGCTCTCACAATATACTAGACTGCCGAAGATGGGGAGATTGGTGTTTGATCCCGGTCGTGTGTACTGAGAAGGATTTTTCTTAAATGGTTTTCCACTCTTCAACACATAAAATGTGAGTACACTTCCTCTAAAATTCAACCTTTCTAATACCCAACACGCTGTAATTAGTATATAGGCGTATATATAACCCGAAAGGGTAGTAATACGTGGTGTTAAAATAAAACTAGTAAAAAATGGCTCTAGATATGAGACGAGCCAGGATGGCTCAATGATAGAGCATTATCGTGCAAAGACAAAGGTCCAGGGTTTGATTCCCGGGTCTGGGTTGTCATTTCTCACTTAATTGAATATATTAGATGAGATTGACGCCATATTCTCCGTGCCCATCGATGTGGGTACGGCATAAGCTGTCAGCTACGTTGGACAGCTCCTGGAGTATTCCTTCAGTTTAATTTCCGATTCACTAAGATATAATAAGTAATTTAGTTGTAAATTTCAGGTGCGTTAGTTTGATTTTCCTCAGGACCCCTTATTTCCACAATAATATTTACTTGGATACCAGTCAAATGTTCCAACTAGTATCTAACTTAACGACAGGTAAATATTATCTTATTAGGTTACATTCACAATTCCCTATCTTTACAGAATATAAAGTATAAATGGAGGTAATTATAATTTAATTAGTCTTCAAATGAAAGACTATGCTCACAGTCTAAGGAGTCTAATCACAGGGGAAACAAACACATATTTAATTTGAATAAAAGCAGTCGATGGGAGTTAGAGAGAATAATTATAAATTATATCTAGACAATATTTTTCTATTCTATTTTTAAAAAAACCTAATAATATTTTAACTAAACGAATATACTTGATCTTATCTTTATTTCATAGGACTTTACTATGAATGCTCTTCTTAAATTATTTCAAAATTAATATTTTGACAAATTATTCCAATTACTTAAGATGTTTGAATATAACAAAGACAAAACAAGTTGACAGCAGACTTGAATGTAGGTGTAGAGAGTATAGGCTTCTTCTTACTTTAACCAATATTGAAATCAGGGGCATCGGAATGTTTTCTGACCGATGGGAAGAGAGGCAAAATATTTTTAGGTTTAGTAAAATACACACACGGGTAACTACCGACAGCGTAGGAATATATTTTCCCCATATTTTATGATCGTACGTGATAACAAACGAAAGATAATCTGCAATAGACTAGACTGCTGGTGCGGGGAGATCGTGATTTGATTCCGGCCGGGTGTACTAAGGTTTTTTTCCTAAATGGTTTCTCACTCTCCCTCTTTCACCACAAAAATGTGGGTACACTTCTTATAAATTCAACCTCCTTCGTTCCTAGCCCGATAGTGTAATTAGTATGCAAGCGCATGGCCCGAATAAGTAATAAAACGTGGTGCTAAGAATAAATAAATATAAAATCGTGATATTTCTTCTATCACCTATCGCGGAGAGTTATGTGAGTACTGAATGAAATTTCATTCAATATTTATTTACTGGCAACATTGATAAAATGTTTCAAAACAAATAGAAAGACGTACACATCAACAACACACATTCAATCACATTTATTCCGTGTGACTTATTAGTTTGATATATCACTGTTTATATTTTGACAAGAAAATTTGCATAGACTTGCATCAATTAATATAAAAATAGTGTTTGGCTTATATATAACAAGGCAATTTACAGGTTTAAGTACCACTGAACACACAAAAAGATAGCGTTGGTGCTATACTGCATTGTGTTTCTAAAGGATGTTCGGAAACTCACATATAGCACAAAATCCCTAAACAAATACATCCGGATACCTATGCTAACACCATAAAATTGTTTTCAAAGTTTCGGGGTATAGCACTGGGATAGCAAAGCTGTCAATCATGCGTGTACAACAAGTTGTATAGGAGTTAGGCGCGTAGCACTGTACATGTAATAATAACAAACACTTTCTGTGATGTAGGACCGTTAATGGTGATTTTCGGAAAGTATTTGCAATTTTAGATGGACTGATGTGTTGTTTACAATTAATTGTGGTATGTTCTGCTGCCGTCACGTTGTATAGATGTGACTAATTCCTTTGCAACTTCTTGTACACACATGCTTAACAACTTTGTTACCCCTGCGTTGTACGTTGAAACTTTGGACACGATTTAATGGTATTGACATAGCTTTCCGGATGTAAGTGTAGAGGGATGTTGTATTGCATTTAGTTCAAGCAAGCTATATGTGCACTGTGCAGTTTGGGCTATGAGTTTACGAACACTCTGTATATGTAAGTATATATGTATATATATATATATATATATGAGTCTAAACACTTTTCCAAACACTTGACATAAGAAAGAATTATGATTAATTAGTTAAAATCTGAGCATTTAACTGTTTCTCCCCCACTTAGGTGGCCACATGATCTAAGGCAATACTTTTGCAATAGACTAGACTACTGATGACAGGTGAGACCGGAGTTTGATCCTGGTTGGGTGTAGGCCTACTGAGAGTTGTTTTCCTAAATGGTTGACCACTCTCCCTCCATTAAATTCAGGTTCACTTCCTCTAAATTTAACCTTAACTATCCCTAACCCACTAGAGTAATTAATACGTAGGTGTATAATCCGAACGTGTAGTAAGGCACGATGCTAAAAACAAACAAATGAAAAACGGTTTATCCTTTAAAATTGTAAGCTGACGTTGCTCGGAGATAAACTTTCCCTGAGCAGTGGGAGGGGCGGTGATAAGTGAGAGTCCTTGAGACGTCTGAATGTTAATGCTGGCGTCGCGACGTCCAATAAGAAAATCCCTTGACGCAATGAGCACCGAGTTAATTAAAATAAGCTCAACTCTCCTCTTTGGTTTTTAAAATATGATGACGTACAAGATTTAATATTCTCGTTGTAGATAGTTTGCAGGAAAATGTTACATCTGTTGATACAATTATTACAGCTCATAAATTGGTCGTGAAATATGGAAGTGGCGTTTTACCCGAATGGATAGTACACCTGAGAATAGCCCAAACCCATTTAGAAGCCAAGAAATGTCCACGGTGTGGTTCTACATTCTCTCTCCAGGCTTTTGATAGATATTAAATCTATTTTTAAAGCTATAATCTTAATACTGTTCAGATAGTAACGACACCTGAATTGGAGAATTTAAACCAGCCTTTGTTCGCCTTAAGGCTTACCCCATCAAAGTTTACTACCTCATATTTATTTGATAAATTATGTGTGTGAGAGAGAGATAGAAGAAAATTAGGAGGAGGAAGCCATAAGACTAATTTCTAAGAGTGAAATTATATATACTATTATACATTTATAAGTAATTTTGGGTAAAATTACTAATAATTATTATTATTCTTTTTACTGTGTTAGAAAACATAGAATATAAAATATTATGAACTATTTAGATCTAGTCACAACTTGTTGGGACTGTAAGGGCTATCAACTAAACCGATTATTAAGTTGTATAGCTCAAGAATATAGGTTGATGAGAGGGACTATATCATTTTTATGGAATAAAGGCGTGTGAAAGTGCCAGGAATGACTATTATGGAATTAAGTGGAATTTAGTGTAACTATGGGAAAAGAATGAGGGAACACATTTTATTATGTAAAATAAGAATTTGTATTCAGCGGAATTTGTTACTCCATAATTCGTAGACAGAAGAATGTTTAATCTAGCCCTAATATTTGTGTGGCGGTCTCAAGTCATAGTCTTGGCACACATATAATGTACAGTCTGGTTTATAACACAGAAATAGATTGGAACCTCTATATAATTAAAATAACTAAAACATGTGTGCTATAATTGTTCTTATTTGAGTTAGCAGGACAATTTTTAATATTATTTATTTGGTCCCCAACTGTACTTAAGCTCGTGTTGTCTAGCAGAACAGTGTCGAGTTTTCTTCTCCACGACGATCTTAGCGTCAACAAGTCGTACCTCTTGAAGTGAGTCGAAGCGCTCCGTGGCTCTCGCCGGAAAGTTTAACTAAACACCGCGGGGCTCGCAGTAAAATTCTGTCAGGGACAAGAACTCATTCTATAAATAAACACACGTGTATGCATGTCCTTATTACACGGCACAGGGGTTTTAAGGCAGCCATGTTTGTCTAACCTCATGTACAGTACATGTATGATGAAATGAATACTGAATAGGTATATATACTGAGTCTATGTCTGTACGGTATCCCCAGATTAGGAAAAACTTTTAAAATAATAACCGTCTTACAAAACTTTGTCGAAATAGTATAAACTAACAAACCCGTGCGCAAATTGCGCAACACTTAGATAAACATATCCAGTGGTTTCAAAGATGTGTCTGGGGATGGAGGGGGGTACGGATAAGGTTGGAGGGGGGGGGGGAGGTTCGGGTAAGATCTCAAGGGTTGGTCTCCACCCGAAGATGGTTCCCATANGGGGGGGGGGGGGGTTCGGGTAAGATCTCAAGGGTTGGTCTCCACCCGAAGATGGTTCCCATAGCCGCAGTGGATCTGGAGATGCTTTCGTGGGGGACGGGGGAAACCTTTTCAACTTGTAGTAAACATGATTTTAATTTTAAATTGCGTATAACCCGAACGGGTAGTAAGACGCGGTGCTAATAATAATAATTTTAATAAAGTCATTCTTTGCCAATTTAAATCCATAAAATAGGTCAATATTGGTTTTGACGATAATATACACTTTCTTATTAAATATATATATTAAATAACATATTTTTACTGTACGTACTCTCTCATTTAATTTGAATCGAATTGTACAAAATTCTCTATCAGTAAACTACTCTTAAGTACATTTTCTTCAAAAAACAACTACATGGTGTTCGTTAATTTATAATTTAGAACGCTCTCTACAAACCCACTTTGAACAAAATCATTAAACCATTTTCAAACAAATTAAATTTTTCAAAGCAAATACCAAGTAAAATACCATTATTTATTTTAGAGATTAAATTAAATTCATGATTACGCCTCGAGGTACCATGCCATGCAAATATCAAGTTCGAAAGAAATTCCTCTAACCTTATCGGATGTAGACCTAGAGACAAACAATGGGGTCTATATAATTGCAAAAAATGCTATTTTGAATTAGGGGGCATATTAAACATTAGTATCCATCAGAATATTGAGGTCGAACATTATCACAATTTTAATATTTTATTTATAAGAGAGAGAAAAAATAAAGTGCGCATGGGTCGTGAAATCAGCCCTGAAATACAAGTAGCATTATAGGTCTGATAAAATATTTTAACTAAATAGGAACCAAGAAATTTGTTTCAACTATAGGATTACCTGCTTATGTGATCACATGTTATAAAACATCACTATCGTTTTAGACTAGACTGCCGATGACAGGGAGATCAGGATTCGAATCCCGGTCTGATTTTCGGAGGGTGGTTTTCCACTCTACCTCCACGCTAATCCGGGCACACTTTCTTTAAATAGCCTTCCTCATCCCTAACTCATTACCATAATTAGTATATATGCGTATAGCATGAACGGGTAGTAAGACGCGGTGTTAAAAAACACACATACAACTATAAAATGCGTATATATCTGGCTATTAATGTCTTGATACGCATTTCGCAAGTGTATAATCCTTCCCACTCCACGGATTTAACATATTCTAAGGAGTGAAACCCTCCATTGCAAGAAACACGCTCTAGATTCTTATAGCAGGTGAGGTTTCTTCGTGAGGGGAGAGAAATCTCGTGCCTGTTAATTCTACCCACCAGCTGGTGGTACCACTAGCACATTTTCTAGGAAAGTCTCGCGTGCAGACGCCGGTTTGTTCCTCGACGACACCTGTTAAGTTTCCCACGATCACGTGACAACTCTACACTGGCTCGGTCTTGAGATTTACCTCGCTGGCTTGCAATTATCGGGCTAAGGCCATATGGAAAGCGATTTTTGAGCGTTAAACGGCGTTGAGAGCTACAGTCCATTCATCATAAGACTGGTGGTAAGCGATGGATATAGAAAGTTACCAGATCTACTCTGATGTATCCATTCGCCGAGCCATATATTTTGAAAGACCATGTATTGATCTGTTATCACTTTTAGATGTTAAGCTTTCACAACAAACTATTTGTTATTAATCGTGTGTTTCTTTTAACTAATTTCTACATCTTCTGATAGCTGTCAGCTACCACCATTCCTGTGGCAAGTGAACTCTATAAGTATCCTTGAACTGAGGTCTCAATCACATTTTCATCACTGTACAACATATCTATAGTATTCTATTGTTTTTTGTATATTTATTTTTTCTTCGTGTCTTAATATCCATGCTACCTGTATGCATTAATTTAAACTAATGGGAGATTGAGTAGAAAGGAAATTCTGAGAGTAGTTTTCGTTGAGGGAGTGTGGAAAAACCATTTAGGAAAATCCATCCTCAGTTACTTGGTTAAGATTCTAACCCCAGCCTCCCCATCACCGTAAACACAAGCAGGACAAGCTTGAATTTATTCCGCGTGCCCACAGATACAGGTATATTGTGTTTTACTATTATTACTGTGAGAATTTTGTAAACTGTTCCACAGTAATTACACAAAATGTATTAATAATAAGAACTATAAAATGTTAAATTAATGTTGGATATCATTGTTTATTTTATTGCAGACTTCTTAACAATCTGTATTAATAGTTTATTAAGTCCTTTAAGTGTACCACAGTAAAAAGTATTTATAAATAAAACATTCAAAACATTTGACATCTCAAATTGTTAGCAACTAAACAAAAAATACTTGTTAGTTAACGGTATTGGACTTATGGAGTAAGGGAGCTGCTCTCGCTCACACTTGAAGCGAGGCCACTTGATTTGATTCATAAAGTTTGTTTTTCACATTTAAAAGCTCAGACAAGCTGATTAGAGCTTATTCTCTTTATGTATGTTCCTACTTGTATTAAATTGGTGTTTTATCTTCATGGTACTCATTCACAAGAATTACTGTTCCTACTGTATTGTTCTACTATCATCATGGTACTCATTCACAGGTATTACTGTTTATACTGTATTGTTCTTCTATCACCATGGTACTCATTAACAAGTATTACTGTGTCTACTGTATGGTTCTTCTATCATCATGGTACTCATTCACAGGTATTACTGTTTCTACTGTATTGTTCTTCTATCTTCATGGTACTCATTCACAGGTATTACTGTTTCTACTGTATTGTTCTTCTATCACCATGGTACTCATTCACAGGTATTACTGTTTCTACTGTATTGTTCTTCTATCACAATGGTACTCATTCACAGGTATTATTGTTCCTACTATATTGTTCTTCTATCATCATGGTACTCATTCATAAGTATTACTGTTTCTACGGTGTTGTTCTTCTATCACCATGGTATTCATTCACAGGTATTACTGTTTCTACGGTATTGTTCTTCTATCATCATGGTACTCATTCACAGGTATTACTGTTTCTACTGTATTGTTCTTCTATCATCATGGTGCTCATTCACAAGTATTACTGTTTCTACTGTATTGTACTTCTATCACCATGGTACTCATTCACAAGTATTACTGTTTCTACTGTATTGTATTTCTATCACCATGGTACTCATTCACAGGTATTACTGTTTCTACTGTATTGTTCTTCTATCACCATGGTACTCATTCACAAGTATTACTGTTCCTACTGTATTGTATTTCTATCACCATGGTACTCATTCACAAGTATTACTGTTTCTACTGTATTGTTCTTCTATCATCATGGTACTCATTCACAAGTATTACTGTTCCTACTGTATTGTTCTTCTATCATCATGGTACTCATTCACAAGTATTACTGTTCCTACTGTATTGTATTTCTATCATCATGGTACTCATTCACAAGTATTACTGTTCCTACTGTATTGTTCTTCTATCATCATGGTACTCATTCACAAGTATAACTGTTCCTACTGTATTGTATTTCTATCACCATGGTACTCATTCACAAGTATTACTATTCCTACGGTATTGTTCTTCTACCACCATGGTACTCATGCACAAGTATTACTGTTCCTACTATATTGTTCTTCTATCATCATGGTACTCATTCACAGGTATTACTGTTTCTACTGTATTGTTCTTCTATCTTCATGGTACTCATTCACAGCTATCACTGTTTCTACTGTATTGTTCTTCTATCATCATGGTACTCATTAACAAGTATTACTGTTTCTACTGTATTGTTCTTCTATCATCATGGTACTCATTCACAGGTATTACTGTTTCTACTGTATTGTTCTTCTATCATCACGGTGCTCATTTAAAAGTATTACAGTTCCTAATGACTGTGCTATTCTTCTATCTTGATGGACACAAAATGGCGTAATACTCAATAAATTTTAAATCATACTAAAACAGGTAAAGTGTATTTTACAAATCTATAACTATTTCAGCAAATAGCCAAGAAAATAACTTAGCCTAAGAAAATAAGTAACACTAAAATATTCAACCAAAGTTTTAGTTACTCATATTCTACTGCTCAAAAAAGGTGAACCTTTCTCCATTTTTTTTGTGTGTATTTGCTTCCACACTTTACTTTCTTATCTGAAGATAAATGGTTGGAGCTACGAATGTTTTTGTCTTCGATATTATGAAATATGTTTATGTTTGAACTTAAAAAAGACCAGCTCCGATGGTCACGTGGTCTAATGCGCTACTCTCGCAGTAGACTAGCCTACCGCCAATGGAGAGATCGAGTTTCGAATCTATGTTGGTTATATCGAGGATTGTTGTACAAAATGGTTTTCCACACTCGTTCCACGCAAATGCTGACACAACTCCTCTAAATATAACTTCCTAATCCCTAAAACCACAATCGTAATTACTACATAAGCGTATAACCTGGATGGGTGGTAAAACGCAGTGCTAAGAAAAAAAGTTTCTCTTTTCTTCTGCCATTCTTCATATCTTTCTGTCCATCCCATTCTTTATATCTTTCTATCCATCCCATTCTTCATATCTTTCTGTCCATCCTATTCTTCATAACTTTCTGTCCATCCTATTCTTCATATCCTTCTGTCCATCCTATTCTTTATATCTTTCTGTACCATCCCATTCTTTATATCTTTATATTCATCCTATTCTTAATATCATTCTGTCCATCCTATTCTTTATATATTTGTATCCATCCTATTCTTCATAACTTTCTGTCCATACTATTCTTCATATCCTTCTGTCCATCCTATTCTTCATAACTTTCTGTCCATCCTATTCTTCATAACTTTCTGTCCATCCTATTCTTCATATCCTTCTGTCCATCCTATTCTTTATATCTTTCTGTCCACCCCATTCTTTATATCTTTATATCCATCCTATTCTTAATATCATTCTGTCCATCCTATTCTTTATATATTTGTATCCATCCTATTCTTCATAACTTTCTGTCCATCCTATTCTTCATACCCTTTTGTCCATCCTATTCTTCGTATCTTTCTGTCCATCCTATTCTTTATATCTTTCTGTCCATCCCATTCTTTATATCTTTATATCCATCCTATTCTTAATATCTTTCTGTCCATCCTATTTTTATATCTTTCTATCCATCCTATTCTTCATATCTTTCTGTCCATCCTATTCTTTATAGCTTTCTGTCCATCCCATTCTTTATATCTGGGTTAAAGCAAAAACAGTTTCATGTACTTAATATTTAGATAATATTTTGTCACATCTTAATGCCAAATCGGGATTTCGATTCAAACCCTAAATTTAACGGTAGCATAGAGTTTAATGATTTTTTTTTTCGAAATTGGCTTGTACAGTATAACTTTCTTTAATGAACAAATAAGGGCTGATTCAAATATAGAATAAAACTGTAAACTTTTTTTTCAAAGAAAAATCTCTTTACGAATTAAATATTTTTGAAAATTCCAATTCGGCATAAAATAGCTTTAATAATTTTGTTAAAATTAATATCTCAAGAGGGATTTATATATAATACAGTCAGTAAATGCATGCTATTAATTGATCAGTATGTTGGTAACATCTCGCCTCCTTTCAAATAATGTACAACTCAGAATATACAAAACAATAAGTTTACCGGTTGTTCTATATGGGTGTGAAACGTGGTCTCTTACCTTAAATGACGAAAATAAATTGAAGGTTTTCAAAAACCAGGTGCTTAGAAATATATTTGGTCCAAAGAAGGATGAGGCTAGTGGGGATTAGAGGAGGTTACTTAATGATGAGATACATACCCTCTACTCAGCATAAAACCTTGAAACCTCAACTATGAACTCCTAAAACAATTATTATTTCAATATATCTACTCTAAAAGGTCTCTTGAATCACTACTTAACTCTAAAATGAATAGTGAATAAATATCTCAAATGCAAAAGCATTATTGAGTCTCTAGCTCAAATCTAAAAGAATTATAGTGTTATTAAGTATATTATAAATAATTATTTAGTCATTAACTTCTCTTTAAAAGGGTTATTGGCTTATTACCTCCCCTGAAAAGTATTACCACTCATTATTCTAAAATAATCAACCCTTTTATTACCTTCCCCCATTAGGTGACTCCAAACAACCTTCCGAAATGTTGCTAGACTACCTCTATTGGCCGTACGATGTCAACTGACGCTCTGTCGGAAAAGAGGGTTAGATGTGTTCCACCCCTGCTTGAGTAAACATGCCTACTACATTGTACCGGGGTGGGGGGTCAATCTCATCCAGAGGAGTGCTATTTCTGGTCCAGCACATCCAAGATGCGAGGAGGGCCTAAGTGGAAACAGACAACAAGAAAAGCCAGGAGTGAGTGGAGGGGGTTAGAGGGGATAAAAAAAAGTAGGAGAAAACAGATTTCTGGTTAGTGTATACCCCGTAGCCCCTCTAAGGTTTCTACCCCGACCTCTTTGATTAAAATGATGCTGAGATGTTGTAAGAAACGAAGGTCTACTTGTAGGCTCACGGGTTGAGCTGGTCTCGGTTTTGGTTGACAGAGAGGTGTGTTGCTCTTCTATTTGTGTGTTACTCTCTTAATGGTGTGTTGCTCTCTTAATGGTGTGTTGCTCTCTTAATAGTGTGTTATTCTCTTAATGGTCTGTTGCTCTCTTAATTGTGTGTTGCTCTCTTAATAGTACGTTATTCTCTTAATGGTCTGTTGCTCTCTTAATAGTATGTTATTCTCTTAATGGTCTGTTGCTCTCTTAATTGTGTGTTGCTCTCTTAATGGTGTGTTACTCTCTTAACGATTTGTTACTGGTGACCTGGTGGTCTAGGGGTAAGGTGTCAGACTTCTATGCTGGCGGCCGGGGTTCAATCCTCGGTCCCGGCAAAGATTTATCTGATCACCAAACCCTTCCTTCACCTCTGACAAGACATCTTGTGAATGTGAGGAATGCCAGGTCTCCACCGTGGTTCGGATTCCACGTTAAACTGTAGGTCGTTCATTTCATATCACAATCACCCTACCATTACACATTAGCGTAAGTGCGTATAACCCGAACGGGTAGTAAGACGCGGTGCTAATAATAATAATAATGATTTGTTACTCGTTTAATGTTGGTGTTACTCTCTTAATGGTTTGTTAATCTCCGAACGATATTTTATTATAAACAACAAATTGGTATCAATGGCCACGTGGACTGAACGTCAGGCTCATCTAGTTTGGTTTGTCATTGCTAGCCTGGTCGGGCATCTAATACCCATCGGATGTCCTGAAAACGTTTTTCCCTAAAAAGTTTTTTTCCTCACTCTCCGCAAGAAAATGTGTACATTTCTAAATTCTACCTCGTTCCTTCCTTGCCCATTTGTGTAAACACATGAAAATAGCCTGGATGGGTAGTAGGACGGGGTGGAATTATTTCTGGATTTATTAGATCTACTTAGTGAGTTTTTCTTTGAAACCAAATATCCCCGAGATGTTTTACACGTTTTATAAAACATGCTTTCAAACAATGTATAGCATTATATATTTTCACGAAAAGGTTTAGGAATGAAGGCTTGTTCCAGCGAATTAGCGGTAACATAATCGAGGTAAAGTTGGGCTCGGCTCGTATCGTTTTACCTCCATTGCACCCTCTCGCCTTCAACTGTTCGTGCTCCATTTACATCGGCAATCGTTGCGGGGGGATGAGGGAATGTGGGTTACTGGCACCCCCAGTGGCTCGGTGTATCTTCCCCTAACCCATTGATTGTGACCCGAGGGTTGAACAAGGGGTGAGCAGGTGCTGCCATTATTTAACACGGGGGGTAGGGGTCGTCTTCCCCCGATATTACTACATAGGGGTTACTGGAGGAAGGTGTTACTGAATAGTAAAACAAAAATTAGGGGTTCGTTGGGGTGAACTTTGCTTTTCTTTTTTTTTATTCATGGATCATTTATTTACCCTCACTTGATACTAAAAGAAAATGGTGGATAATGATAGTGGCAGAGAAACATGGCATTTTCATCGAACCGTAAAATTAAAAAAAAGTTCTTATTATTTGACAGATTAACAATGTATTTGGTTGAAAAAATAAGTATTTAATTAATGTTTTGATATTTTATAGGTCATTCCCGTGTCTAAGTTGTTAGAGAGATTTAGTACAGGCCTAAGTGGAACTCTATGTCTCCAAGCTAGGATTAAATAATTAATTCTTATGGTGTTTTGTGTAGAGTCTTGCTATGTTAGGCTAAGATCGTTTGTAAGCCGTGTGTTAATGCAGCCATATTTCTAGAAGGTACATTTACACAAATCCACTTTACACTTCTAATCCACAAGATTAAAGCTATTTACTATTTTACTACATACTTCAAAATATATAATTAGATCTACGCTGTCGGTTTATAATAATTTTAGTTCAGTTCCTGAAGAACAAACCCTCAACCATCGTAGCCACGGCTTAATCCAGCAAGTAGTACAATAATCTCATAAATAAACTTGGACTTGTTCATGTGACATACATACATACATACATACATACATACATACATACATACATACATACATACATACATACATACATACATACATACATACATACATACATACATACATTTATACATACATACATACACACATACATACATATATAAATATATCGCACCCTGAATACAAGACTGTCGTAACTCAAAAAATCGATTTTTTTTGTTTTATATATCTTAAGTCGAGAAATTCCCATCTTTTTGTTGTGCAAAACTATCACATCTCTTGGTTTACTTTTGATGGGTTAAAAAGCAGATAATTTAGTCTTACATTTATGAAAATTATAATAATGAATTAATGCAAGACTGTCGGATCTAAGTTGTGATAGTCTTGCACTGATTTTAATGTACTACATTTAGTGGTTTACATGCAAAACTATTGCAACTCAAAATGTGCCAAGTACTCTTAGATAATTACTATGCGCTAGGTGACATAACCAGACAACGAGACTTCCTTACAAAATACATTACACCAATAACGCCAAAATATCGATATGCTAGGGAAGGAAGCAATCGTTCAACAAACTATGCATACTACTTTGAAATAAATGGCACTAAAACAAGGGTTTGTAAAGCGTTCTTTTTAAGAACACTTTGTATCAGTGATATGACTACTAGGACAGCGATGAAGAAAATGAATCAGGGAGTTGTGGAGGGAGATCTAAGAGGCAAACATGGAAATCAGAAAACTACTGACAGTGAAGTGATGAATGGGATACGAGAACACATAAACTCTATTCCAAGAATTGAATCGCACTATTTGCGAGCACAAACTACTCGACAGTATATTGATGGAAGTTTGAATATTGCCACACTATACAGATTGTATAAGGAAAAATGTATAGCAGAAAAAAAGCCTTTTGCAAAGCTACCAATATACACAAAGGTGTTTAATACAGAGTACAATATTGGTTTATTTACTCCCAAGAAGGATCAGTGCAGTTTGTGTGAAAAATACCAAAACTCAAGTCCTAATGATAAAATATCCATTGAAGAAGTTTACCAAAAACATCAAAATCAGAAAGAACTATCTAGGCTAGAAAAGCAAAAAGACGTAGAAGAATCTAAGAGTGATTCAAAAACACTAGTTGCAGTGTACGACTTGCAAGCAGTACTTCCAACACCAATTGGTAACGTATCTTCCTTTTATTATAAAAGCAAACTTGGGACCTACAATTTCACTATTTATAATATTGTGGACAAAACTGGGACTTGCTATGTTTGGCATGAAGCTATTGCTCAAAGAGGGTCGAATGAAATCGGAAGCTTCGTTTTTCATTATTTAAAAAAAGTATGTTCCGGTAAAGAAAATGTTGTTTTTTATTCAGACAATTGCTGTGGTCAGAATAAGAACAAGTATGTATGTGCAATGTACTTGTATGCAATTAACGTCTTGAACCTCAATACAATTACTCATAAATACCTTATTACTGGACATACCCAAAATGAAGGCGACAGCATGCACTCTACAATTGAAAAAGAAAAGTTAAGAATGCTTAAAAGCAGTCCACTTTTTGTTCCTTCACAATGGGTTCCTATTATTGGATTATCAAAAAAGAATGGCAATCCGTATGTAGTCAACCAAGTGCAAACTAATGATGTTTTTGACTTAAAAAAGCTTAGTGTTGATATAGGTAAAAACTTCACATTGAACACCAACAGAGAAAAAGTCAATTGGAATAGTATTAAAGTTTTGAAGTTCGTAAAGCAGTACCCAGAAACAATTTTTTACAAGTCAGATTATAATGACAAAGACTTCAAGGAGATAATGGTAAGAGAGAAGAGCCGCGGGAAAATGAAGGTAATAAATGAAATAATTTTAGAGCCAGCATTTTCCACACCACCTCCAATATCAGCAAAGAAAAAGGCTGACCTCTCTTTGTGTAAAGATCTAGCGATCCCTGCGGAGTTCCATAGGTTCTATTCGGAATTGCCAGCAACTGCGACTACTAAAACATTGACTAGGGAATGCAATAGTGAAGAAAGTGATTGAAAATGCCTGCAAAATGAAATGTTAATCCACTACGTTATTTTTAAGAAAAAATTTAAATCTTTAGGACATAGACAAAAAATACAATAATAATTATTTTTTTAAAGTGAATTTAATTCAGAACTGAAAATTGAATTTCATTTTCCATTAAGTATTTTTTTTAAATGATTTTATGATACTTTTCACCATATTAAAATAAAATGTTCATAAAAATACGTTGTGTCATCATTTATATTTCATTGCATTTACTACTTACAATACTAATTTTCCGACAAAAAAATTGGCATTTAATCATGCAAGACTACCGTAACTCAAAATAAATTTAAATAATTAGCTAAATATTAAAAATGTAAATTTTTAAATAAACCAAATAAAAGACCATATTGAAATATGTTATTATGAATTAGAACAATCTTATTAAATAAAAATTAGTACCTAAAGTAAGGCTTTGAAAAAGTTAAAAATCTTTAACACTCATTTCCCTAAAATAACATTTTTTGAGTTACGACAGTCTTGTATTCAGGGTGCGATATATGTTTCTATTTACTTGCAGCTATGAAGGCTATCGTCAGTATTTCAGTGAAAAATTCTCACTTTTGATGTTTAAAGTGCAGACCGTCAATAAATACATTATTATAATAGAACGATACTGATAAAACTGAGTTATATGCTCAGAAAATCTGGCGCGAATCTATATGTTGCTTCAAAAGTAAAAAAAACAATAACTAGAGACACACACGCATAGCTTATGACATCACAATAATAATTATGTACCCTTTACCTACCCTTAAATGTAACAGTCTTAATTCGACTGACTATAATATAACCCTGTGTTGTGGGGGTTGCTGAAGGAGTGAATGAAAACTAGATACCCAAAGTGGAAACAAGCAAGGTAGTGGTCGTTTTGACTGATTACATTAGGGCCCTATCCTGTACGCAAGGCTGATACAGTTGTCCACTAGTAGTAATATTCCATCATCTCCATATAACCACAGTTCCTAAATAATTGATCCGGACGCTGGTTCTCGCCTAAATTTGGAGAGTAGCACCGTTTTAGCTGAGAGGTTGTACTGTGGTTGCCTCGACCCACTCAGATAAACATCATCTCTGGATCTAAAGAAGAGAATGGAGCATTTTTTGGAAACATCTATGTATAGTTTACTTTTATCGGTGAGTGTAGGGACACTATTATGACAGGGTTCTCAATGTCGTAAAAAGTGGTTGAGGTATCTAAAAATATGTCTTGAAGATTTGCACAGTAGTAAAGATATTTACCGAACTTTACTACAAGCACCGTAATTTGGATAAGCCCAAAAGTTGACTTGTGGGATTTTACTCCTTGGAACAATCACTGGTTATTTTAACTTACAAGTTAATAAAGTAGCATAACTTAGAACAAGACGCTCAACATAAAAACAAACACTGTCACTAGTATAGGAACCTTGGCTGACATCGAAAAGTAACTGATTGAGGTCTTGTACTATTGTCCCTTGCTGCAGAGCTACACTGTACATCCTGTATACTGGGCTGCTATCAACCTCCTGATGGCATCTGTTAGTTTTTCCTGGCGTTGTTGCTGTTGACAGTTGTGCAATGTTGGTGGGCCTGGTATATAATCCATACCGCCCAGGGGTTATTGTGGTGTGCAGGGGAGATACCATCTGGAACGATAACGATAAAACGAAGTTGCGTTCTGTTACCAAGCATCGGAACGGAAGTTATCAAGGCCGTAACGGGCAAATGGACAGAAGTTTTTCTGCTTTATTATATTCGAGATATAAACTGCGAGGGCTAGCGGGATATTCGTACTGGTACAGGCTCTGCAGGGGGATACTGTTTGTTTCCTTCAAAACATTCTCTCTTCGTCCTGCAAACTAAGGTTAGCTGGACTGTCAGAATATTTACACCAACGGGGATAGGAATGAATATTGCAAGATTCAGAGAAAATGTACACGTATATGCATGGTGGAAGTTTGAAAAACCATTAAGGAAAAGCACCCCAGTACACCTCACTGGGATTCAAACACTCAAATCCAAGTCGCAGACAAACAAGACCAGATTAAAATGACGTATTCGTCCACTTGCTCACCTGTGGGGATAAATTAATTATAATTGAAGTTGTTTTATTAGTATACGTCTATCAAAATATGGTTACTAACAACTTAATTATTATCAGCCACGGTGGCCGTGTGGTTTAACTCGCTACTCTCGTGTTGGACTAGACTGCAGGCGACGGGTAGATCGAGGTTCGAATCTCGGTTGGGTGTACTGAGGGTATTTTCCCCTAAATTGTTTTAGACTCTCCCTTTACGCTAATGTTGGTACAATTCCTATAAATATAACATTCCTCATCCCTAAAACTATTAGTGTAATCAGTACATAAGCGTATAGCCCGAACGGATAATAAGACGCGTTGCTAAAAAAACCCAACATAAAAACAATTTACCTAAGCTGTATGTAAGGGTGAAGTTATTTTCCTAGATCAAATTCACCAAATCTAGCGTGAACAGAAGATGGGATGAACCATGGTATAAATCAATGTGTCAAACTGCTTTTTAAGTGGTAGTACGGGGTTTGAACCGCAACCTCCCCGTCAAAATTAATACAAATCTGACGTCTGAGACTAACTTGGTCACCGCTGCTGATAACAAAACTTTATAATAGTTTTAACATCTGCTTGTTGAAACAGAATAATAAGTAATTAAAAATATAAATGAAATTAAGACTAATAAATATAAGCAACCAGGAACTGCCCTACATTATTTAATGTTGGTGGAAAGAGTGGCTTGTCTGATTGAGGGTAAAATTACACAGAAGGAAGGTTCCCATCCAAGCAACTGTCTGGAGGGAGGAAGAGATATATTTCACAAAAGGGAGGCTTCTATACCAGTAAGGGTCTGTATTGAGAGGAGACAGACTCCCATTCAAACAAATGGTCCCAAAACGACCAATTGCTAAGGAGATGTAGATTTATAATTTTTATGCGGCAAATAATCAAGAATAGCCCTTTCATCTGATAAAACAAGCTTATCCCGTCTTCTGATAAATAATATCTTCTTCTGATAAAACAGACTAATCCCATATTCTAATTAAACATACTAATCCCGTATTCTGGTAAAATAGTTTAACCATGTGACCTGTTAAAACAGACTAGGCCTGTCTTCTGATTAAACAGTTTAACCCTCTCTTCTGATAGAACAAACTAATCCTGTCTTCTGATAAAACAAACTAACCTAGTCCTCTGATAAAATAAACTAGTTTAACCCTTTCCTCTAATAAAACAGAATAACCCAATCTTATGATTAAAAAAAGTGTTCAGATCCACTAGGGACTTTATCAAAACAAAATAATGTCTTCCAAGAGGTGGGGGATTTGCAGGTATAAGGGGATAGAGGGGAGTTTGAGCGTCACGACGTTGAATTCTAATGGAGGGTTTAACCCATATTGCAGACTTGGGACATCTCCACCCCCTTCACCTCCCACTGTTAGAAGACGCTCAGTTCTAGACGGGGCGATATCCTATGCTAAACCTGGAGGACTAAAATAGTTAATACCACACCTTACTTTGAGTCAAAGGACCTAGATTGAATCTAGTTTAAATTATTACGTTTAAGGTTGGAGTATAGGGGATGTGCGACAAGGTAGTGTTTTTTCAGTTTTTATAACAAAACATTTTTATGGTCAAGATAAATAAAATATTGCTTCAGTAAAAACTTATAGTTTAATCTTCTTCACATGGTGATATCAACAATTCTTTAATATCCGTCATGAGCATAGCGGCATTAGAAGACAAACTATAAAAAGTTGTCATTAAATTTCAGGGCACTCTTTACTTCTTATGACAAAAAATAGTTTTTATATAAAACTGCAAAAAAACATTTAGCTTGTCTCACGTCCCCTACACTCACACCTTAAGGTCATAATATCCTTGGTAAGAACTCATATCAATGATAGAATGGTCTCTCCCATCACTCTAGTACTAGACTGGTAAACACTGAAGAAGGAAATCGGGGTTCCAATCTCGGGCGGGTGTGTTGAGTTTTATTTATCTGTGTGGCCTCCCATTCGCTCTTAAGATAAACTCGAGTACATTTCTTCTAAGGTTTTCCTTTCTTCATCCTAATTCAATGAGAGTATTGCGGAAATAAGAAAACTATATTAGTAGAGCAAATGTAGAAAACTGTCCACCCAATATTTGAGCCTTGACCTCTCGACCACCGGCAATCGAGTCTATTGCAACCTTAGTCTTTGACCACGGGACTACTGAGGTGGGTTCCTTGATTTGTTATAACATAATTTATATGGTAATATCCTCACTCAAGATGCGTTCTCGGGTCCTTTCTTATGATTCCCCTTTCACCCTCTTGCTACTTGGAGTTTAATAATTTATGTTGCTGAAAGTAATCATAAAAACTATTATAGTAATCATCATCTGGGATTATTATTAGGTGTTCTGTCTTACAACAGGTCCATTCCATTTGTCAGTGAACTTAGACCACCAATGCACCCTGCCCTCTGCCTCCTCCTTCAGCACCCAGAATTTTCTTCTTTTCTTCAATTCATCTAGTATTTAAATCTTCCTTGTTCCTAACCCTATTTTGTCCTCAACCTTTCCTTCGTGCAGAAGACAGTTCATCCTAAGGATGTGTCTGATACAGTTTGCTTTGCGCCAAAGAATCACATCCATAATGGTACTCTTCTCATCCACTCTTCTTAAGACTTCTTCATTTGTTACCCTGTCTGGCCATCTGATATTATCAAGTCTTCTCCAGCACCACATTTCAAAGCTCCTCAAGTATTGTTTTTCCATCTTCATAACTGTCCAAATTTCTGCTCCATACATTGCGATGCTCTTAATGTAGCATTTGATCAATTTCTTCTTTAGTTCCAAACTCAATATGCTGGTCAGCAGTGACCTCTTCTTGTTGAAAGCTTCCTTGGTTATCTAGGATATTGTTGATTTAGATAGTTATTTTACCTTTATATTAGGACTATGCTCTCGTTATTAGGTTTAGGTGTTTCTGTTATGGGTTAAGCTATATTTTAAGTTGTGTATTTATTCAACCTTGAAGTTTATAAGGTAAACATGAAATATGTAAGATAATATGAAAACACATCGCCATTTCTATGACGCAACCTTGGATCACTATCTTTATAGTCACATACAGATACAAAAGCTAATAAATTTTTTTCTTAAATTAATACTCCGATCTTTGAGGTTTGATGATATCTCTTTTGATAGATTATATCAATATCTGTAAGAAAAAACTTATAATATAGTAGAATATCATTGTTTTTGACAGAAAACATTTTTGTATTTTCTAAAATATGATGAAAATTGTACTGCCTTATAGCAGGGAGATAACTACCAGGGGGGCCCCCACCTTATAGCAGGCAGTTAAATAGTTTTGAAACTTCTATCTTATAGCATGTAGGTACATAGTTTTGAAACTATTAACTTATAACAAGTAGCTAAATGGTTTAGAATTCTCACCTTATAACAGGTAGTTAAATGGTCTTGAAGATACTACCTTATATCAAGTGGTTTTAAGGCTACTACTTTATAGAATGTAGTTAAATGGTTTTGAAGTCCCTACTTTATATCCGGTATTTAAATAGTTTTGAAGCCCCTACTTTATAACCGGTGTTTAAACGGTTTTGAGGCGCATACCTTATAGCAGGTAGTTGAATGGTTTTAAATATACTACGTTATAACAGATACTTAAATGGTTTTGGAGCCCCTACTTGATAGCAGGTAGTTAAATGGTTTTGAAGTCCCTACCTTATAGCAAGTACTTAAATGGTTTTGAATCCCCTACCTTATAGCAGGTAGCTTAATGGTTTTGAAGCCCCTACCTTATAGCAGGTAGTTGAATGGTTTTGAAGCTACTACCTAACCGTAGGCAGTTAGCTGGTTGTGAAGCGGTCTCATGATAACAAGCTGTAACTGTGGTTAAAGCTTCTTGTGTTCTGCTAATGCTGATAAAAGCTCAGTCCAATATCTCCAAGACGCGCAGCGCCGCGACGCAAGCAGTAAAAGTAGGGCTGTGGTTTGAATTCGTAATAACCTTTCCCGGTCTACTTACACTGCGTCTCGGTTAGCTTGGTAGAGATACACTGTACTCTTAGTTGAAATCCCCTCTAAGATTCGCCTGGAGAGAGGATAATGAATCCCAATTCACCCTAGAGGGATTTATAAATTGTTGGTAGTTTAGTTTGATGGCCACCCAAGACTACAAATGATCATGAAGACAATCACAATCAATACTATTAATTAAATTAAATTTATTAAAGATGCAAGCGCATCGGACCCTGATTAGGGAAGTCATGTTTTATTTACAAATTACTGAACCGATGTGGTTAACTATCCTCTTTACAAGAGAGTGCTGGTGCATTTATTCAAATTAACTGTCCTTAGCTCGTTTCTTAGGGTTTAATATTTGAATATCTGGTAGGCCTAGGCTATTATACAGTTAGACTACTGACACTAGGGTGTGATAATTAAATTTAAATGTGCATATAATTAAGATATTACTTTTATTTACGACCAAGTTAACTAGATACCCGCACAGGTGGGTACGTGGCCAAGGGAATCAGTCTCGCCTTGTCTGGTTTGACAGTAAGGGGGATGTGAGGACTCAAACCTAGGTCGGGTATACTTAGGGTGTTTATTTTCCTAAATTGTTTCCCCCTCTCCTTCTAAGAAAGCGTGGGTACGTTTACTCTAAAAGCTCTACAGTCCTCATTACTGCCTCGTTAGTGTAAACATACGCTTAATTTGGATGAGGAGTAATTCTCGGATAGCCAGGATATGAAGTAATACGTGGATAGTCCGGGGTGGACACAGAATAAGATGCAGAGCACGGATATTTTTTTTCTTACAAATTTAGTTTTGTAACATTTCATTCATTTGTTTATATAACTATTTCACGTGAGACGTTATTAACGTTTACCAATAAATTATATCATTATAATAAAATAGAAATTATTTAATGAGTGTTTTGAAAGTGTAATTTAGTTCTGTTTATATTTTATAAATGGCTCTCGACGATATTTACCTAACAGCCCTGTAATTATTGTTATTTAATCCTTTGAGTGATAATGTGCTGAATATTCCAGAATGATGGAACTGTGATCTTGTAACTGTCAACCATGTCTATCGACCTGGTGCATGAATGGACGTGGTGTTGCGTCGCCCCCTCCCCGGCACGGGTTTCCTGTTCGAAATGACGAACCTTTCTAGATTAATTGGTTATTATCTATTTTGCACAGAACAATAGGTAGCGTACATTGATTTCGTTTCCTCGAACTAGAATGGTCTCGCAGTTTGGTTGTCGGTGATTGTTCATGTCCGAGAGACGGATTATAAAGTTGGTTTGTTCTCTGATTGTTGATTGATGCTTATTTTGATAGTGGGAGATTGTTCAATGGGATTATGGGCTTAGCCCAATTTATTCGAGCAGAAAATATCCTGTATTGTTTTGTATTCATTAGAATTGTTTAGCTATGATATTTGAGAGAAACGAGGGTGGGATTTTGGTGATTGAATAATAATATTTATCAAATATTTGCGAATATGCACAATATAACGCCCAACATTGGACTTACGTTTCTGGTTAACTTATTGAGATGGAAACAACCGGCTATCTCCTAACGGGATATTCACAAAGAGGGCAACGTTTGAAGAAAGAGGTTGAACAAGAACACGAGCATGAGGCATTTGGTTCAGCAAACTTGTTTAGTTAGGTTATTATAAAGACTGAGGGTATACACTACATCAGGGTTGTCCAACTTGAAGTTAGATTTGGGCCACATTTTATATTCCCAGACAGTGTGCGGGTCACACACGTAGAGATTAGACCTATACTGTATCAACACATTTTTTCAATTGATACTCTTAAATATAAAATCTGTCGCTTTTTTTACTAAGATATTTTGTTTAGTTTGAAAATAATTACTTTGAATTTTTTGATATAATTTATATTTTGTAATTATTTTTATAATTGATATGGTTATTTAAAACGAACTATGAGCATTAAAACATTCACTTTAGAGTTATTTTAACTTGATATCAAGCACTCTCTTTCTTCAGTATACGATATTATCAATTTTCGGATAAATTAAACAGATGAATGTTACATGATAGGCCTACAGGCTAGTAACTAATATATATACCTATTACATTAAAAGTATTATAGTAATGGGTGTAAGGTGCAGCAAATAATTCATTTAATATATTTTACACAATTTAAATCTGATCATGAGTAAGGATCTCCTGGATGACGTTTCATTTAAAAAAATATTTTCTAATGCGTCGTGGGCCACATTCGGCCCGCAGGCCACCAGTTGGAGAGGCCTGCACTACATAAAGGGACTGAGCTCCTAGCAACTAGTACCTACTCAGTTTATTTACGTACCTCAGGAATATGGCCTCAACTGGAATTATAACGCAAACATCTGATGCTCGTTGGCTTAAAGAACAGCGCCCAAACATTCTTGATTATCTCAGAAATATTTAGACAGCTGACACTTCACCAACTGAAATGTTCCTTTACAAAATACATTAAGGGGTGTTATCGTGGGGGGCTACCAGAGCTAGCTTATTTTGACGAAATTATACTAATACACTAGTTTTTTTAGCACCAGGTTAGCAGGTCATACGCATATGTACTAATTACTCTGATGATCTAGGAACGAGGAAGGTTGAATTTAGATGAAGTATACTTGCATTTGTGTGGAAGGAGAGTGGAAAACAATTTTTGGAAAAATCCCTCTTAGTACACCCAACGGAGATTTGAACCCCGATTTATCTTTCATCGGCAGTCTAATAAACATGAGAGTGACGCCTTAGACTATGCGGCTATCGAAGCAGGTACACTGTCCCCCCTTCCAGTATCCCACTCGCTCTTCCAAAAACACTACATTATATTATATTATTGTGTGTGCGGTTGGTCTAATTAGTAGAAAGGGGGAGGGAATATTTTATTAGTACACTCCCTTAAAAAAAAAGCCCAGTGTACTTGTACAGTCCCAACATTAGACTGCCCATTTTACTAATACAGTCCCGGTAGTAAGCAATTCAGTATTTTGGTACAGTCACAGCAAAATACAACTCAGTTTATTAATACAGTCCTGTCAATAAACAAACCATTATTATCGTACAGTCCCATAAAACAAAAACCCAGTCTATTGGAGTATTCCCATCAACCAACAACCCAGTATACTGATACATTCCCGTAAACCAACAACCCAGTATAATAGTACAGTCCCATCAAGTAACAACCCAATATAACTTACTTGTACAATCTCGTCAATCTACAATCCAGTCCTTCAACAATTCAATTTACTATTACACTCCCGTCAAACAAAAAATCCAGTGTACTGATACAGTCCTATAAAGAGACAACCCAGTATACTGATATAGTCCCCCGTCAATAAACGACCCAATATACTGGTACAGTCCCATCAAGCAACAATCACCCCTGTTTAATATATCATCAAATATCTGCAGCCGATGACTGTTCTAGATTTTAAAACAGTCATCCCAGGAAAAGTCTCGTGTTTAGCGAGAGAGACTGGCGATAAACGAGACATAAAAAGGGCACATAAATAAAGTCATAAAAAGAGCGGTTTGGAAAATAATG